>CAEFZY010018461.1:0-25140 GCA_903066815.1 Brachyrhaphis roseni | reverse complement strand
TAATAATAATAATAATAATAATAATAATAATAATAATAATAATAATAATAATAATAATAATAATAATAATAACAAGGAAAAATAAATAATTGTCTAGGTGTTAAACACTAGTAGAGACACAGATGACTTAAAGACTTAAAGCTTTACCTGTTATGAAAGGTGCTTCCACAAAGAACTGACTGAGGCTGGCTCAGTGCAAATACACACCACACTTGCACAGATTAAAAACATATACAATCTATTACATAAAATCTAAACAAAATATATTAGAGTGTTTTGCTTCAGTTTGACAAAATAAAAGAAAGCAAAAAGTACAAATATTTCCACAAGGCACTGTAAATTGTCTGTTCTGCTAATGTGAATATTTTTGTCCTTTTTCTTGACTATGTTGACTGACTTGTCAAAGAATTATTATTCAGGCCATGCTGTCATGTGCATTTTTTCTTTTTCTTTTTGTGAATCATATAATTTATCTGTAGTTGGGTAAATAATCAACATTGTTGTGCCCTTTGATTTGGCAGATATTTTTCTTTATTCATTAGAGTAGTCACACAAAATAAAATGTGGTCTTCATTAGATGCTAGCACAAGGACTTCAGTCTCTTCAAACCATCATATCCATTATTCTGGCACATTTCTCCAAAGCCCAGCTAAATATGGAATACCATTTTTCTTGCTGGAGAAATGTCAAGGGAGCATGCCTCTCCCATTCTCTGAAAACCCTCCTTTAATTAGAGTTCTGTAATTACTGGCCCTGTAATTTCTGGGTTGAGGAGATGGGATGTGTACTGTGTTTTGCAGAGGAAATCCTAAGAGCTTTAATGCAAAGCAATGCTAGATACTTTCTCTCCAATGCAATCACGCAGAGAGGCATTCAACTGTCTTATATTTAGGTGAAGATAAATTGGAATTGGTTTCCCCTATTATCCTGGATTAGTTTACAATTTAAAAAAAAAAAGATTGATAATGCTCCTGACATTTAAAAGGAAACAGTTTGACCAATGGTCCACCTCCAGATTCTGGAGACACCTCATTACCTTCCAGAAAAGCTTTCTGCTCCCAACCAGGTGGGAGCAGAAAGGACAATTTTTAATATGTTTTCAATTACCTTAAGAAGAGCGGGCCCTAGCTTTGGGAAGATAAGCTGTGCATCACGCTGTAGGGCTGACAATGATGCAATCTCAGCTGCCAAACTCTCCCTCTGTTTCTTAATTTCCCTAAAGCATCTGTTTCTAAATAGAGCTTTATCCATTCAGGCCTAAGCACACTGCAACCCTTAACTGCTTTATTCTTTTCTAAGCACTATGCAGGATAGCCAAAGGGAACAAATTGCTGCCAGGACACTGTACACTCCTCAACGTGGGTAATTACCACTACAATCAGTTCAAACCATTACTAACTCTATGCTTAGGGAAATGGAGAAGCTTCAGTGGAACCAATGGATTCACTGAACGAAGCTTCATCCATAAAAAAGCACAAAAATACTGTACACGCATACTGTACACGTGCATGCACACTTTTTCATAATTACTATTTGCTCATCTCTTTTTCAGTTTAAATTATTCCAATGCATCCCTTTTTTCTTATGAACTCTACAAATTCCCTCGCTAAGCTCCTGTCCCTGAACCTTTCTGCTTATTTAGATTTTAAAACCCTTGTCAATTTCTTTGTCAGATGCTTGAGCTTACTCTCTCCCTCCCTGCGTTACCCTCTCTCTTTCTTTGGCCCTAAGTGTATTCTATGTTGACAGCTCTTTGAACTACAGGGTTTCATATTTCTGAGCTATTAGAGGCAGCTCAGCTCATGTGTGTGCTGACAAAATTATATGTATTATATATGTGTATTATTTCTAAATGCAACACCGTGACCTGAACGGAGTTTTGCAATACCCACTATTGTTCTCTTTTTTTATCAAGTGAAATAATACAAAATGTGTTAAATATATTAGTTCACACCTGGCAGGACAATGCATCACAAATAGAGTCCTAATGTCAGGCAATTTGAAACTCCACTGTGTGGGGGGAATGCCAAAGCCTCTTCTCAGCACATCTCCATTGCATTCAGAAAGGAGAGCACTGTTACTGTTTATCCATTTGGCAAGCTGCCTATGGCAATGTCTTCAAACGCCTCTCTGAAGTGTTTAACAAAGGTAATCTGACTTGGTTTACCTCACTTCAAAGCTCCACAGGGATGTTTAAGTGATCTTTCAGCGTAGTTCAAAACGTGTTAATTCAGTCTTGATCAAAATTTTAATACCACTTGAAAAATGGCGAGAATTCACATTTTACACTGCTGGATATTAAGAAGACTCTAACTAATGTTTCACAATGCACAAAGAAGAAATGGGAGTGAGACCTGAAAAAAAATCACTAGCAAACAACCACTAAATATGTTTTTTTTTCTTTTTCAGCCAGAAAGCTGTTCATATTCCTAAAATTACTTTGACTGCACTTTTTTATTACTCAGTAGAGAATTTCTATCTTCTGAATCTAAAATTGCCTGTTACCAACAAAAAAAAAAATTACAATCTGATGTGTAAAAATTCACAGATATGCTAAAATGTTCATGTAAAATTTTCTGTACACTCTAATGAACCAACAGCTACTGAATAAATCTGAGGGTTGCTACCAATAATAAATGAGCATAGGGTGAAAGAGCTATTAAAAGATCCTTTGGTTTTCCATTTAGTGAAAAATTGTCTTTTGACCTGCTCAAGAAATTGGTTATGTCAGAGGACACTTGTACAAATTGATATAGATTTCATTTAGGAAATTATTTGTCAGAATGAGGTACCAGTTATTATAATCACTGTAATTTACGATAATTTCAGAATATAGATAGATCTGTCTGTCTGCACTGAAGATAGTCAAAGGCTTATAAATCTTAAATTCCCTTAAGCCAAAAGAAATGCAAGCTGAGAAAAGTGATAACCTCTTTTCCTGGTACATGGATGCTTTTTTGTTTAGCTTCTTACTGACTTAGTTCCACACTTACAAATTTATTCATTTTTTTGTTTCTCCTACCAATCTGAAGAGGCAGCCAGCAACAAACAGAAAAACGGAGATGGGAAGAAAGGCTTTGAAAGATCAAAGAAATTGTGAAACTTTTTTGGGGGGGTATTGTCTTTAAACTGATAGCATAGTGTCAGGTTTTGCATATTTACTTGAATTACTACTGTTAATAAGTTTATTAAAATGTAAGTATCTGTAAGAGAGAACTTTCTTCATGTTGTCTTCTTCCATTTCTGATGTACATTGGTATTACTTTCTGTGTAGAGACACCCGCGGAGGCTGACAAACAGAGGACAATTGTCCTGGAGGGTTGAGGACTTAGGGTGGTGGGGGACCTTGAACTAGAAGCTCTGGATATCAAATTATGGTCAAGAATATGGGCAAAATTGTCCTGTTGGTGAAGTAAAATATAAGTCTGATATCTAAGATTTTCCCCCCTTATTACACTTGCAGTAGTGTGAAATAACCCCAACCTTGCCACCAAACAAAAGTCATGGCTGTGCCAATCCAAGCTGGTTTGTCACAGATTGTGACTTTGAGTTCATTAAGCTGACCTAGGAAAATTTAAAAAGCTACTGGCAGAGAGGAAAATATGCTGTTTTAAACCGTCCCTCTGCTTTGGGTCAGGCAGCCTCCTTCAATTTTGTATAAAGAAATGGTACTACCACCTCAGGAACACAGTAGATGCACCTGCCTCAAGTCTGCAGGTGCATCTACCTTCGGTTTGCCCTCCAATCCACAGACCACAGCTGTGAATGTCTCTCATCTCCGTCTCCTCTGCTCTAATGGTGAACAAACTCAGCAGTTTCTGTGAGAGCCATGTTGTGTGTCTCGGCTGGTGGCACTTTGAACAAGAACAAGTTCAAGTGAGAATATTTAGAGACTAGTAAATGTTAGTGAAGCCACTGTTAGAGGTGAGCAGCTGTGAATGAAATGAAGATATAAACAATTTGGACCACATCAAGTCTGAAAAGCAAAATGTTCCAAAAATGTATATTTATGCATGTGAAAATTGTAATAAATCTGGAGATACAATTAATCTATCTTTATTTTAAATAGACAAAAAAAAATATATATTACTCATTTATTACTTTTTTTTTTTATTTCTCCACAATCCTGGAGACTCCGTCACTCAGCAAGTCAAAAATTATTGCTATTAGTTTTCAGTCGCATGAAGGTAATTTAGTATCTGTCTTATATGGGGGACAATAAAAACCAACATATTGAGCAGATAGGAGGAGGGTGGAGTGGAAGAGAAGAACAAGGGAAAAGACTAATCATGTCTTTAAACGACAATTATTAATACATATTTTAAATAGTTACAGAATGTTGTGGCCCCAGGAAGATTATCTCTTCCTGGGGCCAGGCAAAGCTGTCAGCTAGCCCAGACACCATCTGGCGGTCTGCAGGAAGGAGCATTTTAAGAACAGCAACTTTGCCCTGTTGATGTGAAAACCCATCAAATGTGCAAGTATGTTCTGAACTTCAATTGTTCATCCAACATAATAACAAAATGCAAAATGTAGTGCAAAAGGCTGGAGATTGCTGACCAATGCTTGACTTTTGTTGTAGAAACTCAACATAGACTTAATTCATCTTTATCAGAGTCAAAGGGGAACAGAATACTAAGGCAAGAAATTGAAACAGATGTTTAAAAATGCTTGGTGGCATGGGATGTGTGTATTCCTCTACATAATCTAAGGAAAAGTGATGATAAGACAGTGTGGGCAGAGATTTTCTCTTAAGAAAAGCATTTGTTGGTGGAAGAAGGAAAGAAACTGAATTGTTATTACCGTACATCAGTAATTACTAATAACATGAATGTCAAATAACAAATTGTGAACTTATCACATTTTATTCACATTTGATATGTTCATGTACTTTATTCAATGTCATTAATACATTTTTAGAGCACACCTATATTGAAATCACAATGCAAACATATTGGTCAGATTAAAGAAGCACTTCACCAAAGTGTTCGCTGTTCACTGCCCCAAAATCCAAGTTTTACTTGATCTTAGTCAACAATTTGACAGCAACTTGTAATTCAGAAAATAGGACCTGATAAACATTAAGGAACATGAAACAATTATTAGATATAACAGCCAAATTCCTAAATTTAAAAAAAAAAAATGCATGTTTTATGCTCAGCAGCAGCAGCTCTTCTTAATGTGCAGAAAGTTCTGCTGACTAGAATCAGATCAAAAAGTATTATCAGACAGTCTTTTAAAGTTTCACTATGTAACTTCTATTTACAAATATTTTTTAGATGTATATATGTTTGTTAAAGCTATCAATGTATTGTGTCAGTGTGATATGAGACAGATAATTTGTGGGGAAAAAAACTGAGCTCCTGTGGTCCTGCTGTTTTCTGCAGAAATACGCAGTCATCTTTTCTGTTGCTTATGTGCTTGTCCATTACACTGAATATAAGCCCTACAAAGTTGGTATCTTATTCACAGCTTAGATACATTTTTTGCTATTTTGACCAACTCATAAATAGACAGGCATGAAAAGACTAAAATGTAGGCTGGTCAATTTTGTGCTTAAATCTTCAGTAGTTTATTTCTTTGGGAATAAGCTGAGATGTTTAGTTTATAGGGACAGAAAAGAAGGTTTCTGTTCATGCAGTACCTACCACTGTCTGTCAGAAATGTTAAAATATATTAGAAACTTTTATGTCCTAAAGGACATGCACTAATTCAAAAATACAAGTCTCCCTTGCTAGATGTAAATTCTTTAAGCACAAAATTTTCACAAATGAGTCATGGTATCGAACGAGAAACATGTTTTCCTTAATTGTAATCTTTAATTTAAAAATATTGTAAACGATTCTTGATGTGTTCACAACATTTAGGGCTATACCTGTGTGTGTGTGGTCATGTGTACATTTCTAAGTTAACTATTGTGCCCCTACTAAAGACCTGTACACCTTAAGGATCTTTCCATCTGATCTGCCCCATCTGTTATCAAGACAGGCATGGGCAACGCCTGGGAAGAAATCCAGTTTTTTCTCCTTTCTGTGTCTTTCATTCTGTCTCTCTTGTCTATTTTTCAGAGTCACAGAAACAGACAACACATATGCTCACACACCACTGTGTCAGAATATAGAGCACTTGTTAAGGAGACATCTGCCACAGTGTAGACAGACTGACACAGTCATCAAGCTGTAACAGATCATGATGAGCATCAATGTCAGCGTTGTCCTTTCTCACTATGGAAGGCCTTTGCTGCGATCCCAGCCTCTAGACCAGGACAAGCTTTAAATGCTCACTAAGTGTATTGTGCTTCATGTCTAGATCATGAAATTTACACAGGCCTTGAGGGTGAATGGAGAGCAAGTTTTAAAAAAACGGACTTTTTTAGAAAGTGATAAGGTTTAACATTAAGCATTAGGGTTAGTGTCACGGGAAAGTATTTAATTTGATGCTTTACATTTTACCCAGATAGATCTGTCTTTCAATTACATTATACAGGATGTGGATTCTTTTTTAATGATATGTATTAGAATACATTTTTGCACAAAATTAGTACTAGTAATGGGAAACAGCCTCCCAGATTTCATGTAAACATAGTAATAGCTATTATCAAATTTTAACCATTTGACAAGATGGTTTATTGCTTATGAGGCCATAGATTTAGTTGCTTAGAAATTTGAATGTTACATATAACCAATGAAAGACAACATTTAATGGAAAGGACGATTGAAAAGTATACCCCTATACTGTCAGTATATCCATTTAGTACACATTGATGCAATAATTACTGCATCAGTGTGACGTGGCATGGAGACTCAGCCTGTGACAATTGTGAAACTCGGGTTAACCACTCGGGTTTGCTGGTCAGTTAAGCACAGTGAAATAGTCATGGAAACATATTTTGGTAATGTAGAAAGGTATCCTGCTGGAAAATTAGATCACTATGTCCATCAAGTTTGTCAGCTGATACCTACAGTAGAACAACAAGGACTGTGGAAGCATCCTACTAGCCCACCAGCTTTGACTCCTCACCTCTTTATGCTTCTTCTAGACTCTGGAACTTTGATTTTCCAAATGAAATGTAAATGCAGAATTTACTTCCATAACAAAATAGAACATTGGATTACTCTCTCCTTAGTCCTAATATAAGTTTGATGTTATTGTAATTTATTCCTAACAGTCCTTACAGATATTGAGTGTAGGCAAATTAACATATCTTAATTTGCCTACCTTAGAAATACAATGAGCAGGAAAACAATTGTTTAAAAAAAAAATAAAAAAAAATACTCTGCTGTGGGAAGACAGTTTAAGTGGTTAACTCCATATTGCAAGAAATACATCCAACAAGCACAAAGTCTAGGCAGCTTCATGGTGTCATATAAACGGAGTTGCCAGAGACCCAGGAGGATGCCACCACAGTCGCTTTGTAGGTCACTGCTGGCAGCTGATTGGCTTGAACTTCAAAAAGGCAGAAACCAATAACGAAGGGAGGAGCAGATCCAAGGTAGCATGCAACACCTCAGCTTCATTAAATAATCAGTGCTGTCTTCCTTTGGAAAACGTAACACTCACTGATAAGTTCATCACATATTTGTTATCACATTGCAGCAAAGTACTTTCCCATGTGTTTGTGTGCCATTGACGTTACATAGGTAATTATAGCTCCAAAGGCCTTTCTAAGAATGAAGTTATTCTAGAGTTGAAATAATATTTACTCTGAAAATGTCTTTTAATATTGAATTATACTAGTATTGAATTAGTTTTACTGTGAATTTAGTATCATTGCACCTTCAGAATATTGCCATTTTAGCTCAACTACAGCTAGTACCTCAAAAGTCAATGCAATCTTAATACTCAATCAACTGTACTTCAAAGGTGTAATATTTTAAATTAATGATGTGCGTGTTGTCACTAAAATGGAATTAATTGTAAGTAAAACTTGTGTATTTTAAAGTCGCTTTGCATGTATAGACACTTTTATTCATCTTTGCTGTTGAAGCTACCAGTTTTATGAAAACAATGTGAAAATGTCAAGGTATCTCTTAAGATTGAATAAATCTCTCCCATCACGAATACACTGCCATAAAGCAGCAAGGAACAAGAATTAAAGAAAGGTGCCTAGACAATGGGTACAAGCAACAAAGCAACTTTTATCATCCACTAAATTAAATTAAACATTGTTAAGGCAACAATTTAAGCATTCAACAAGTGTCTGTACATCTAGTCTCCCCTACCTCTTTCTCTCTCCATCTCTCCATTTCTACCAAGGACACCATCCCTGGTGTTGTTACCATGGCGACAAGCCCAGAAGGGCTGTGGGCGAAGCATGTGAGGAACTGTGGCTGAATGTGTGTGTGTTCAGCAGGATGTGTGCACAACTCTTTGCCCTTGTTAATTTTCTCATGCTTTGTTAGTTTATATATATATACAGTATATATATAATTTGATAATAAAAATATTCCCAGAATTTGAACAACTAAAGTACCGCAAGTCTGAAAAGATGTCTGGGTCAAGACTGAACCCTTTAACTCCATAGTGGTGATGTGAATGGACAGCAAAGTTCTGTCTTATTAAAGTTTCTTTTTGTTCCTGTCCTTGGTATACAGACAAATCTCTACATTAACAATATACGCCTTTGAAAGACATGACATCAATTTGATTTATTTCCTCCAAACAGACTGAGCTGGCAAGGATATATTTTGGTATGTGTGTGTGTATGTGTGCGTGATCTTTTGTGAAGTGGGTGGTAATGCATGTTTTGACAGCAATAATTCATTCCATTTAATGAATGAAAGAGTAGAGGAAGGTAATTTTTTTATTCTAGCTACTCTGTTTCAAGAGAGAGCAATATCAAACATATTTTGCCAAACATTTTAAACTGTTTTTTTCTAAAGACTAACAGTAATGATAACATGAAACAAGTAATTTATAGCTTATTTTTGGTTTATTGCACATATAATAACTGATCTGAAAAATATAAAAAAAGATATGAATCAATTTGCTATGTTGATAATGTCACATTCAGTGTGTGTGACTGTTTTTTTAATAATGTTGACCCCAGGAAGTGTAGCTATTGTCATGGCAATGTATAATGGGGATCCAAATAATGTACAGTTTTAATAGTTTATATAAAAATGTAATTTCTTCAAAGATATTTAGGGGTAAAACAAAACAGCTCTTACAAGAAGAATATTTTACGCATATTGCAATACAAAAGTTCTAGTAAAGTAATAGTGGTAAAAATGGTGATGGATACAGCTGCCTTGTGTAACATATTTTGCTCAGCTTAGTGGCAACATACCTGATCTGGTGGCTCCAAAGAAACATCGCCCCAGTGTCAGCTGAAAACAATAAGAAAAGAGTCTAGCGGGAAAACATGTTCATGCCATTCAGCTGCTACAGCTTAGCAAAGGAAACAATATGAATTCCTCTAATTTCTGGAAAGGTTCCGGAATGGGAAGAATGGCACATATTTCCAAATTGTATTCCTTTGCTGCTGTCTTTCTCAATTTATGTAATTTTGACTGTCAATATTTTTCATCTTTCTGTCTTCCACGTGCATGCATCTCAGTTTTGCATTATAACATCTTTTCATTTGTACTTTTTAATCATCTTCGAACCAGAAACAAATTACGTCTCAAAGGAGCCCATGTTTTTATTGTTGGATACTGTTATAATCATATGATTTTGGGAAAAAAATGACATGAATAAACATGCACAGACATGAATGAACAAATGACTAATGGAAGATAAATAGGAGTGATATTCTGTGGTGAATTGCACTCATTACACAAGCCCATAATTGAACAGGAGAGAGATAATTTTTATTGTCTGCGTATATTTTTTATATGTATTCTTATTGCTTTGGCAATGGTGCTCTGGCATTGATGGAGCATCATCATTATCGCCTTGGCCGATGGTGAAGTGACTCTTTGTCTAAACCGTGTTGACAGTCACTGGCAGGTGTCACACTGTGGGTACTTCTATGGGGGAAGTAGTGTATTTGTCTATGTGTACAATGACTTGTAAAAAATATTATGCTATTGTGGTTTTAGTAATTCAGTAGCCACACTAACATGCCTTAACTGGCAGCTCCCTTATGTAAACAAATGGCTACGGCTTTCAGGTTCAACGAAGGGTGACAGTTGGATCTGGTTGCATCAGGTTGTAGAGCGGCATGCACAGACGATTCAGGAGAAATGTTTTTTTTTCATTTCTAATGCCCATCCACCACATGGCTCAAAATGCAGCAGCTGTGTACAGTTTTGGATTTAGACCGTGTTTTGATGATTAGTTGATTTAATTGCTTTGCACTTTAAGTCATTGAATAATAATGGCAAATTTCTATTGATTTTGGCTCCGAACACTCATTCCTTTTTTTTAGTTTGAAGGTCAGTTAAATAACACGTCTTCTGTATCTAGGCAACAGCTCAGCAATGATAAAACCATAATTGACTGCTAAAATGAAAATAGATTATGAACAGTTATGTTAAGTGATTTGTTTCGAATTTATTTTCAGTACTTTAATCAAATATTGCCCCATTTACTCCATGTTGTTGGGGGTTCTGCTGTAGTATGGGGAACCAGCGATACTTGTAATGGCTTTCCAAGTAAACGCTAACCAAGATAAGTGTTATTTTAATATTTGTGGCATGTCAGTCCTGTTCCCTATGCATTGTGAACAAAGCCAAGACTGTCTCTTGTCTCCATTCTTGTTTGTGGAGCTTATTGGCCAGGATCAAAAGTTGCAGTCATGCAGAAGTGACCAGAGTCTCTTTGAAAGATTCAGGATCTCATCTCATATGATTTGGTTTTGTTGATATCTTTAGGCCAGCACTTTCAGCATGAGCTGGAACTTGTCTTTATGTTTGAGGCCCAGGCTTTCTATTGATTAAGGATTACTCACTCAGAGGTTAGTCTCTGCTTCAAGCATAGAGTTAAATTATTTTGTGTCTCTTTTATCAAATGTTAGAATGAGGCGAGAAATGGATGTATGAATTAAAGTCTTGCCTGTAGTAATGTAGGTGTTGCTGTAATCTGCAATGCAGAAGGGTTGAGATAAAAAAAAAACCCAAAAAAACAGGGTTTCCATCCTGGACTTATTACACCAGTGATCTTAAATATGTGGAAGACGATGGGTGGATTTGATTTATGCATAATGAGGTGTGGCATTTGTATAACGCTGCTGTATAAGAAATCACATATTTGTACTATTGAAAGACATTTAGATATTCTAAATGATTTCCTTAGTTTAATGGTCCATAAAAATACAAGCTCCATATAAAGAGGAAATGCAGAGTTTCTAAGCAGAAATTGTATATTTTTTAAAAAGTTATTTTTGGTCAAGATCCTTGTTTTTAACAGTTGTACATGACTTATGATTACAAGGCACAGAAAAACTTAATCTGGTTCATTATGAATCACAACATGTACCAGAACAAATTGACTGTGTATTTGTATTGTCTCTACATGATGAGTCGTCTTAATCTTTCATCAAGCTAGCAGTTTTTTGAGGGCATAATTTGACTGCTTCATCTTGTTATGTTAAAACTACACTTCAGAAACCACATAGCAGACACCCACACACAAATACAAATGAAGCAAACCAAGCATGTATTCATGCGCTAAAACGCAGTTGGAGCCGTATACGCCGCGAGCAACAGGTGTGACAACAGTCTGCCTAAACTCTGCAATTCGCAGCATGGAATCAGCAGTAGGCGTTTGTGTTTTGATTCTTTCTTGGTGATGAATTGATGCCAACACACTGGGCGTCACGCAGCCAAAACACACAGACACATAAAGTTTTGCCAGTGTCCTAAAATGTGCTTAGCAACTTCTCACTGACACCCACTGCCTGAAAACTAATTGCTTGAATAAGAGTTATCAACTGTTGCTGTTGCATGAGGAGGGTTAGGTGACTTCTTGTAGAATATTGGCACCAAATGGAAATTTTCAGGGAGAGCAGAAATATTTTTAATGTTCAAACCAAAGCTGAAGTTGTCTTCTAAAATATTTGAATAAAAACAACAAACATTTACCTCTTCTTTGAATATATAAATTCCACTTTTGCAGTAAAATGAAAAGGTAAACAAGTAAGAGAGAGTCATCAATTAAATAAATAAAATACTGAACACAGGGAGCAATAGGTTGCAGATTAATATCTGATTTATCTGAAACTGAGGTTCCTAGAACGTTCTTCTTTCAACATGATGTCTGCCATCTACAACGTCATTTGCAGTGAATCATATACAGTCCAGCAGTTGGTAGAGAATGAACTACACTTTGAGCTTCATTGGCAGATGACACTTGGAAGCTATTATTGAGCCGGACTGAGAGAAGTATAACAAACATAACAAAAGCAGACCTACACAATCTAATTACAAACATTGTGTAGATTGTTGTGTTTTATGATTTTTAGCATTGTAAAGTCTTCCAAAAAGCATTTACAGCATCATGACCATCGATGAATGGTAGTCTAAATATGTTGTCATATCTGATGTTTTCTGGAATTTATTTAAATAACAGGAAAACAAGACAAACTTAATAAGCAAACAGATTATTTTATATGTACAAGGATAATGGATATGTTTTTCAATTATTTAAATAAGTTAAACACGTGTTTTCCTTGTGTTATTTTCTGTTGATTTAAAATTGTATGAATTAGAGGAATTCATGGATAAAAATGCAGAGAATGGAAATTATTACAAGCACAGCCAAATGGCTCTCTGTTTATGCATTTACAAACCATATAATATATAGTTATTATATACTTGGAGACAATTAAAGTTAAATAATTATCACATTGATCCTTATATAACTGGCTCTTTTGATGCCTGTCCTTTTACTGTTTTTTTGTACTTTTCCAATGTGGTATCACAAATTGTGCAAACGGATAACTCAGTGCAAACATGAGGCTGGAAAGATCATTGAAATGTAGGGATTTAATGGGAAACCAGAAGAGTCAGCTTTTGCTTCACAGATAGCAATCTTTGCCAAACAATGCATATAGCTTTGCTGCGAAACTACCGAGTTAATTTCAGACTAACTCAGCATCACCATTTCACAAAAAATAAGCTCTGTGACACAGCATGTATAATGTATACTGCCTGCTGTGAAAAAGGAAGTGAGAAAGACAAACCCTGACAGCCCCGGGAAGTCAAATGAGTAAAGGCGAAAACTTGATTATAATGCTCTTAACGACTCTGCTAATTACCACAGATGCTAATTAACTGAAGCTTCAAGTTAACTGCACAGAGGGTAATAAGAGCCTGAAATGACGACAGAAGTTGCAGTCAAAGTATCATCTCTCAGGCCTTCATGGTAAATGGTAAGATGTTATACATGGCGTTGTCATGTCCCAGAAATTTCAGCATGTCCTCAGTGTTGATGTGCCTACAAGAGAACAGGGAAGGTTTGACCGTAAATTGGTTTTAGCAACATAGTGGAAACACCTGTGCTTTTTAACATTTGATCTTTCTTCCTTCCCTGTATGCAAGATATCATAATCGTGAAAAAATTTTAAGAACATGAGTTGCAATACAGAAATAAAAATAAAGACATTCTTCATTTGGCTTGACTCATTTGGACTGTGACTTTTCTGCTCTGAAAATCCAGGTTTCTCCTGATGGTGAGACACTTTATCTTCTCCCAGACTGTTGACACAACAACTGCTGCAGCTGATTTACTGTGGTGAGCTTCAATTACCAACCCCGAGAGCTAAAGGTATTTCTCAGAGTTCAGATGGCCATACGTTTCAAGGACAATTATTCTTAATGAGAGTGCCTCAATCTATCTGCATGTGGGTCTGGGGATGCCTGACAAATCTGTCCTTCAGAGAGTCCCATCCCTACTCTGATCTATGGTTCCACTTCATTTCCTCTGACTGCCATGCTGTGCGCAGAGTTTCTATTGCTATGTTTTACCTACAGCATCTCATTCAAGAGATGATAGGATGTTTGATTCAAAAGGCACTATGGTATTTGTGGTTCTAAGCATTCAATCTCTCTTTAGTATATGAAGTGGATAAAATGCATATATTCCAGTGTTACATATCACAGTACATTGCATCAAGTGATAGTCCTCTACTACAGGACTGATTATTACATGTGTTAAGTATCTCTTTTACAATCAACATGGCCTTTAGTTGAAAGTGTCCAACAGGCATTAAGGTCCAATGACAACAATTTTCAAGCACACAACACAATTTTACCTTAACCATACCTGAAGATCTTCCAGTACATTTTTTACATTGTCTAAGTAAAATGTAAATTAGATTTTTTTGAGCTTCACATAATTTTATACTGGTATATTCTCATCAACAACTTACCTGGAACGTTGCTTTGATTCTTTCATGCACATCTGCCATTCATGGCTCCTTCTGCATTTTCTTCCTCTTTCCCCCTAAATGTGTAATTCTTTGGAGGTAATTTAGACAAAAGATGTAAATCACACATTTAAAGGAAAATTCTAAGCAAAGAATAAAGTGCACATCTCACCAATATAGCTCTGAATTTTCAAACCGGTCAGCACAAAACTATAGCTCCGACAGAACGCTTCTGCATTGCTTGCCCCTTCTATTGAGAGACTTGCGGGGCTGAAAAATTACGGTCATTCTGCTCCAAAATTTGACGCATGTGCTCCTGGTGCTGTGCTCCTCTACACTGCGCAGCTCTCTGATGCAGACAGCATGTTCAGTGATCCACAGTAATGGCTGAAATTTTGCTTGGAGTTTGCACTGATGTAAATCATGGACCAATCAAGAAAGGCAGTCAGTTGTAGTGGGTAGTGGTATCGTGATCAGTATTGGTGAGTATCTAAACTGAAGTACTCATACTCGGTCAGGAAAAAACTGGTATCAGGACATCCCTGGTCAGCTGATTTGCATGCAGTTTGGCACGACTTCTACTACCCCTGAAGACAGTTTGAAAAATGGGGAAGAGTCGTGCAGGATCTGCTAATGGAGATGACTCTGGTTGGGATGGACTTGGGCTGAACTAGTTAATGCCACTCTAATGGAGAAGCGGCTTTAGATATCAAAATCAGGACTTTTTGTAATGGCAAAAAATGGGAGTTAGTCATGCTGATAAACATCCTTGTCTCTGACCTGAAGAAACAGCTTGATTTCATTAATCTGATCTATTTTTGTCTTTAGGCTTTGATCCTCCTGTGCTGCTGAGTCTACATCTCTGAAACAACAAAGCACTCGCCGGAGCACAATTGACTCGGCAGCACGCCGGTTGTCCAGGGCTTTCATGTCTCTAGGGAACTCGTGTCTATTGGGATGGCGGTTTGATTCACCGGCTTGACCTTGCTACTGTGGGCGTTAATGACAGCCAAGGTTTTTTGTGCTTGTTTGTGTGAATTTGTGTCTGCTAAGAAGTGCCTGAGTGGGAAGAATAAAATGCAGCAAGAGATGTGAGAGACAAACAGTGGGTATATCTGGCGATCTGTGATGCTTCCTCTACAGCATTTTGTTTGTTTTATATACAATATAGTAACAAAATGTCTTCCTAATTTAAGTCTCAAAACTCCACCTATGTGGGAATTAGATGCATTGCATCTGTCACACTGACTCATTTCTTGCTAAACTGTGTGACCACATACTGATTGAGTTGTGGGACTGTTTTTATCTTCTTGGTCTTCAGATGTAGACTTCTGCCTCTAGGCTTGGGACTCTGGCTTAATTTGTTATGGTAAGTGAGCCTGTACTGTTGCTCGACACAGTAATCACTCAAAGCTACTTCACCATCGGCACACTAGCAAATAAGCAGTGTTAATGGCAGTATGTTAATACTAAAAAACTTAAGCTATGCCAAGATCAAAGAACACAGCATGAACTAGATGGAAACTTGAAGATGAATAGCAAATAATCATTCCTGGTATCCGTAACATTTCTAAACTTTTTAGATTCCCTAAAAGCAGCAGATAGAGTCATGGACAAATTTGGTCTCATGAATGTGCTCTGATCTAAGCAGTTCATTTGAAGCTCTGGAAATTGTCGTGCTTGCAGGTGAACCTCCATCCTACTCTCAAGTCTTTTGCAGCTTGTGACAGGTTTTACCAGGATTACATTGCATTTCGCTTCATCCATCTTTCCATCAGCTCTGACCATCTTCCCTGTATCTGCTAAAAGAAAGTTAGGTGGTGTGTTCTGTATGATGCGCTGTAGTTTTCAGCCACACACATTACTTTGGATGTAAGCCAAATATTTAATTTTGCTCTTATCTAATCAAAGCACATTCTTTACCAAGTTTGCTTTGTCCCCAACATGACTTAAGGAAAATCTCCAAGGGGAGTTCTTTTGGCTTTCTTTCAGCGACATTTTTCTTCTTGCCAGTCTTCTATAAAGGTTAAATTTACATAGTGCTCTGTGAAATTCCTTCAGTTACCTTTGTCATCTTCATATACTAATGCTTTTCTTGCCTGGTTTGTCAGATCATTGAGAAAAGCAGCTATCTCCTTGAGGATTTTGGAGCTTCACCATGCTTTTTCTATTTTTAAAAAGCAAATATAAAGATAACCTTACCTCTCTTTCCACATTTCTTCCTGTCCTGTCTGATGTGTTTCTTCTTCTTGATGCTTGTTTCACTTACAGTTTGTTCTCTTTGAATATTTTACACAATAATTGTATTTAGTTAGATTGATTTATTCATGGGCGGACAAAGGATAAGTTACTATCTAATGAAGTTCCCCATTAGACACTGTAGATCAAAATGTCACATCATTCGCTATGTATGGTACTCGCTCACTTCCTGTTTTTGAGAGGAGCAGGCTGCAACTGCTATTTTTTCTTTTAACAAAATACTTTTAAACTACTTATCTGCTGATTATAATTTATTTTTGTTGAAGCCTTTTAAAGTTTACATTTGTGTGGGTCTAAAATAGTAAACTGGCCTTTGAACAATCCTGACGGCAGCCATGTTTTGTTAAAAACTTTGAGCTTGCAGTGGTGTGAAAAATTACAATTTTTAGACTCCACATTTCCAAGGTAACACAAACCCAGCATGATGTAAGCCTGTGGGTAGAGATAAACTTTGGAAGTATTAGACAGTTGGATAATGGCAATCTGAGCTCTAGATGTGGCAGCAGAGCAAGTATATTATACAGTATAATAATGAAAGCTGCAAAAATGTGTGTTTATTTGACAGTACCTGAGTTAAGCTTTTAAGATTATCAGGCAGATTTGCTTCTGAACACATTGTCAAGGAATATGTAAATTAATTATCTGCTGTTATTAGAGCATAGTGTGAATAGATAAGGGATTTACTTACTCCCACCTCCCTGTTTCATCCCACAACTGCTCAAGTAAAAGAAGAGATAGCAATGTTAAACATTGATATTACAACAAAATGAGACTTGTAGTAACAAGACAGCAAAATAATCAACTTGACATTTTAGTATGGGGTGGATGCAAAATTGACTTTTTTAGCTTTACATCATACTATAATAACAGCTTGTATTGTCTAGATGAAAACCACGTGTCCAGTGAAAAGTGATGTCTTACAATACACTGTACATGTTGGTTAAACGCGTGATGAACTGCTAACAAAAAAAGAGAAAATCTTCCCCCATCTAGGAATACTTTGAAATGATCACTCGCAAAAAGGTCCTTCTTCTAGCTCCAGTATTTTACTTTAATAAACAAATTATTTCTTAAATATTTGTTTAAAGTTTCACTGTATCATCTCAGTCCAACTTTACAAAGAACAGTTCTAAATGCCATTATGGAGAACCATTGTTGTGTCGGAAAGGGTAGGAGTTTCTTAAAGAGACAGAGGATAATTTCAAGCTGGAAGGTGCAAAATTATATTTTGATATATGCAGGGTTTTCATATGGAAGAGGATTAGGGCCACCGAAAAAAAAATAATAATAATAATTCTGACTTTAAAGTCAGAATTCTGACTTTAATCTCAGAATTCTGACTTTAAAGTCAGAATTTTTTTTTTCGGTGGCCCTAATCCTCTTCCGTATTTTCATGCTATTCACCATGTGACTGGAAAATATATAAAAATCTCCCTGTAAACAATTATTTTAGCTATGATCACTATCAGCTTCTTTATCTTTGAGTTACAGACTTACCCATTCCTGTTTTTTCCTCTACATCAAAAAGTTCTATAAAAAGAAAGCACTTTCTAATGTGTCTGTGTCTGCGCCAGAGCCACAATTGTGTGTTAAGAGGATAAAGATGTTATGACATAACTCTGTGTCTGTTTAATATTGCAGCAGAAACTCATCTGTTTATGTTTTCCTAACCACTACAAGAAAATCCCTTTTAGCAAGTCTGTCTGCTCTGCTCTACTACTCCCCACTTGCCTTCAGACTTGCAAGCTTTGCATGCTGACCTCACATTACACAGTACAGCACACAGAAGCATCACTCGATTGAACTTGCCTGCTCAAGTTAGCAGCAGTTGTCTAATAGCATGTACTCCTGTTGGCAGTGAGCTAAACCACTTTCATTCATGCTGCTCTCTTCAAGACAAATGAAACATTAGCATGGCACTGACACTGATATAAAGTGTATCAGTGGTAGGGCAGACCATGCAGGGTCAGTGCAGCTGAACTTAGTATTTTAAAACACAAATACTGGAATTTCAGTTCACTTTTGAGAGCCATTTTAGACAGTCTTTTTGGTGAATCATCAATGTTTAAATGAAGAAATTAATTAATGTGGAGACCCAATGTGAAGATGACTTCTTTCTGTTACAACCCCTGCCGGACTCTTGTGGTTGGTTTGGATATTAATCCATTGTGCAACAATGATTATTAACTTGGGACACCTGACCACCTGCTAAAGCCTTCAGTTACTTAAACCCTGAGTCAATACTAACTTATCTCTGCTTTCCTCCTTTGTTTTCTAGATTATTTTGATTTCACCTTACACTTCAACATGCATCCTCCACCCATGCACTCCGGGCACCACTGATCAAATTGACTTTCATTCTTCATATTCAATATTTAGATTTTAACTGTAGTTTGCTTTGAACAAATTTCTACATTAGAAACTCTTATATATGGTGTGTCTCCCTTTTTGTTTCGTCTTTGAGCCAGGTTGTAACAGGTCAAAATTAGCTTTTCTAAAACAAAATGCAATATATTATACATTGGTTTGTTTTGTTTGGTGTTATTGATGAGGTTTTTAATCCAGGTATCTTGAGCTCATTTAATTTGACCCTAGTGGATCCCAAAGTTCGTGAACATGTATGATCATACATGTGGTCATTTATATGACTAGTTCGGTCCCTTGAAAATTCTTCCTCATTTCTGCCTCTTTGTTCATTGTTAGTTTTTGCTATACAACCAACTGAAAGAACAGATGAACAATTTTTCCTCTGTGGAAATGTGTTATATAATTTATAATAGATGAGTCTCTTGTGTGTTCCCAGAGAAGGTCCCAGTTTATTTTCTGTTTGGGATTTCTGATAGATCCCAAATCTTTCTCCGATAGAAAATCTGCAATAAAATAAATACTAAATTACTAAGTAAATCAAGCACAGTTTTTCTTAATGAATGTAAAACCTGTCAGACATATGGTGTGATGTTGCTAAAAGATAAATGCAAAAACCCTAACCTCACATTTTCCAGATCACCAAGATCTTTTTGAAACGTATGGTTAATGTTTTCTTATTGCAAATGAATATTAAAGTGTACCACAATCACAGGTATAAATCTACAACAGGTCCAGCCATTATTGATGGAATCACATCACTGGGGCACACATTTTGAAGGGGAGCACTACCCTTGGAGCTTCAACGGTAAGCACTCTTTCTTATATTAAAACATAGTGACTGACATTATCTTTTCACTGGGATTCTCATAAACTGGCATACTCTACCTGCAGATAAAAGAACTGTGCTCAATACATTTTATAGTCTGAAAGAAATTTGACAGCTCACTCTCAATTTCTCAATTTCACCTTGTGGGGCTTACTCCCACAGCTTAGTCATAAATAATAAACTCATCGTTTAACAACAAAAAGATGTGAAAATCAGAAGTTATGATCGTAATCCTGCATAAGATCAAGTTGAACAATTATGCTTTGTATTTCATTGGCCCAAAGGCTTGGCCTCAGGGAAAGGGTAGTTTCTGAACTTAACTTCTTCAGTAACTTTGGCTCCTTCATATGTACATATCTTTAACAGGTTGCTGGCTTTTGGAAACAGTGCTTAGGCAGGCTTCGTTTAAAGTAGATTTCTGAATTGCCAATTAAATACGGAGCATCCTAGTGTGTCTGGCTTTTGGATGCTTGCAAAGTTTACACCGACTTTTTCAGGTTGCTCCAAGAGTCTGGTTTAAAATTGTATATTCAGGTTATCTGTATATTTTAATCTTTTTTTTCTGAGTCATATCTTCTCAGGCTTTTTTTTATTTACTTTCAAAAAATAGTATTGCACCAATCATGATGACAGAATGTTGCAGTAGTTTTGATATATTAGTTCTTATTTGTTCATTCTTCATTTTGTGGACTTTTGTTCTTATTTATTTTTGCAGATATTTTGTTTAAAACACCACATTTCTAAGTGTGAATGTTACATTTTCAGGATATTTTATCAAGATAAGATTGAATAAATAAAGGAAAAAAATTAACACCTGGGCTAATTCTTTACTTTTCATCCATTTTTTTTATAGAACAGAACAGAAGTCTTCAAGTAAAAGTAGTGAATACTGCCATATTAGAGAAATAAAAAATACGTGCATATCATGTCACTTTCAGGACAACATTGACACATGTCCCTTGTGAAATGGCTCGCAAGCATCCCTCCCTGTCAGTGTGTGCAAGTGATAAGAGACTATATGTCCTCCCTGTCAGTTATTCAGTCAGTTGGGAACATACTGGTTAGGGCAAGTCATAATTTAGCTATGAATTGATCAACTGAAGAGATACCACAGCGTTTCGTCACATCATTTCATCAGGCAGACAGTCTTTCAGATATACTGTTGCTACTTTGACTGACCTCAGAGACTTCAGCCATAATGTTATCGAGTGAACCCAAGCGGATCAAAGTCCAAAATATTTACCGGTTTTAGGATAATTTTTCAAACCAGAGAAAAACTAATTGTGTTGCAAAGGGAGGTGTTGGCTTCAGATATAAACACATTTGAAACCAAATATTTACATTATAAAAAGACTTTTTTTCCCCTTTTCTGTAAATCAGTCTAGACCTTTAGGGTCCAGTTAGCAGTTCTTAAATTACTTCTAATTTTTAAATGCCAAAATAATAAGTACATTTTATGAAAATAATCTTCCTGTTTTTTACAGTTGGGACAATGTTCTTAGTTTTAGAAGCTTTAACCTTTTTCCTCCAAATGTAGCAATGATCATTATGTATAAACCGTAATATTGTGTAAACCAAAAGGTTAGTTGATTTAATGTTAGAAAGTGAGAAATAAAGGCAGTCATTTTATACATTCTATGTACATCCTCGGTGTCAATTGTCAATTTTTCACAGTATGTGAACAAAACAATACAATAAAGGGAAAAAAAGCAATGCTTTATGTGTGATCTATGTTTGTATACCATTTGAGAATGCACTGAAGTCATTCAGTATGAAAATCAAAATGAGTTACACACTGTCACAGATAACATCAACAAACATACTTCACACCAACATAAAAATAAGAGTGAAAACCTACTTTCCATCTAGTGGTGTGATTTATAAATGCATTAGGGAGCTTACTGTGAGCAGGTAATGCAAAAACCCTAATGGCATCTGAGAAAAAAAAAAAAAAACAACGTATTGAATCTCAAAAATGGCAGAGGCATTTAAAGAACTGAAATGAAATAGGAGATACGTAAAATAAAGTTGCATAAAAGAAAGAAATGAAGAAACATGTAAAGTGAGTCATCTGTACACCAGCTTGACAGAGGAGTAAAAGCTGTGTTTCGGATTAGGGCCGTCTGTAGAGTAAGGTTGAAGGCTCCTGCAGAATTACTCTTTATCTCACCTGCAAATAATACCTCAGCTTCAAAATCATAACCTCAAATTCACAAGTGCACATGGATTTTGTCCTCTGCTTCAGGAGAAATTGTGTGCTTGGATGAGAAAGACTTATTGTGCTTCACTGCACCTGTGGGAAGTTTAGAGTATTCAGAGCTAGATAAACGGTCTGGTCTTTGAAGCATGTCTGCAATTTGACCTGTCTGATGTTTATGAGAGTACAAGAAGCATTGAGAAAGATGATGAGAGGGAGATGAGAGAAATATGCAGCAAGGGGTTGGAGGATGAACAGGAAAATGTGCTACCAATGATTTGTTAAATGACTGCCTTCTATTAATATTTTCTGATGCGCTTTCTTAAAGCGGAAAGAAGCGGAGGTGGAAGGGTAGAATAATAATCACATTAAAGTAAGTGTCCACTTTATGATTTGATGTTATTCTTGCAAATACCTTTAATATTAAGTTTATGCATATGCTTTAAATTAATTGTTACCTAGTTTCTAGGGTTTAGCTGAATACAATGAATAATTTGGATCTATTTTGTTCAGTTCATGCATAGTGTGTTCTAGTATACAAACCAAAGTCCTTTTAAATGTGAATTCTAAAAGTAAAGAGCTCATGGATTTCTAAGCAAATATACTCAGGTCACATTTGTAATTCCAAATGGTAAACTTATTGATCAAAATAAGTACACATCCATCTTTTCTCCAGGATTGCCCTTGTGCAGTACTGATACTGTACTTAGAAAGTTGCTCTGTTTTGGCAGCTTTTCGGCTGTACCTTGGGAGAACAATTCACACTGACTCAAATACACTAACATATCTTCCTTGGATGTTTTTGTCTTTGAAAAGAAACCAAATATTCCAAAAAAAAAACAGCAGCTGAGGTGCATAAAGATTATGCAAACCTCCTGGGTTCATGCTGAAATTTGAATCAATCATCTAATTATTAAAAAGACTTGTTATCTCTTTGTCAGCACCTTTAGGTTACCAAGGGTTCAACTACACACCCTTAATTGTTAAGTTGTTAAACTCTTTAAATAAAACCACACAATCAACACTGAAAGAACCTTTCCCCCACTTAATTCAGGGTTGTTTATATGAGACAGGAAACTAGGTTAAAACAAATTTTGCAACAAAATCTAAGTTACTACAAAGGGGTTACCATTGGCTTTTGGGTGTTTCCTACCAAGTTTTCCTGGGTAAAAAGCCCCATAATTAGAGAATAATGGTTTTCTGGACTCAACTATAAAATATATTTGTTCATGGTTGCTACCGACTGACAAATAAAACAGATAAATTAATAATAGTTGTAATTGTTAATGTATTAAAAATATGTGACCCAGAAAATACAGTGTATTTACCTAACCAGTAAATAATAAGTACTGGAAATCTTATTATTTACTGGTTAGGTAGAAATTTGGCAGCTTCCTTTTGGAGAAAAAAATTAGACATTAAAAGGCAGATTTTAATTAGCTACTTTTCTCAGGCTTTTAATGATCATCTTTTTTCTCCCATCCTCATGATAAGCTTAGTATCTGACAAAACTGCCAACAAACTGATAGCATCAAAACACAGAACTGAAGTTTATTATTAATTCATTACAAATATAAAATATCTGTGAAGTTGCCTCATGTGCACTCTATCTGTAATAGGGATATACTTAACTCTAATAAGTCTAAGATGCATCTTTTAGTTGCCTCACTGTAGATAAGTGTAACATTGATGATGGGTAGTGGTGTTTGTGTAGAGCAGCGCGCATCAATGTTGTTATGATGCTTCAAACAGAATTTTCTCTAGAGACTTTGTTTCCAGGCCAGATGCGTGATGCTGATTAAGAAACTGAGCCGTCTGATGTGGCTGTAGTGCAGAAGGTACTTTAAAAAATATTGATTTAGCAGCTCATACTTGCATGCACTTTTACACACATGGCTTAAAAGGGAACATAGCATTACCTCAAAACATCAGGCACATAAATACAAGTATCCAGGGTATCGATTCAAGATGTTTTCCACACGGATCTGAAGGTGGAGATCAATAGGAGTGGAGGCTGAAAGTTACGCCTGCAAGCGCTAAGTTTGAAGAAAAGCCATGGTATAAAAGGAACCTCCTGTCAAAAACTATAGCTGTAACTGTCCATAACTTATGTGCAAAGAAATGTTGATCCTGCTAATGCAGAATTGAAGGAGGATTTTGTCATGTTTTCCTGCATTTTCCTTTTTTACATCTGAACTTCAGTTATTACCTTTATGACTGCACACAATACACTGCATCTACACAGAGACAGGTCTTAAACAGAGTTGTGAGCACTTTGGCTTGGTAGTCTCTCTGTTCTGTCTTCCTTTCATCCTGTGTTTCCGTAATTAGTTGATTGACCCCTGCTGTCAGGGCCTAATTAGTCATAGTAATTAGGGATTAGATGGGTCAGGAGGAAGGTGGGGGTGTGTTTGTGCATGTAAGAGAGGGGGTCAGAGTTGAGGTCAGAGGTTAGTATGTGAGTATATAATGGGGTAGTGATTATTGCTCTTTGGTTTGACAGAAACACAATTACCTGCTAATCTATATTTTGTAATACCAGAACAGGACACACACCACGTGAATCTAAACTATGTTAATCAAAAACTTGGACTATTAACAATACTGAGTTTTCTAATGCACGGCTGCCATGTATTACTGAAGTGGCAATACTTAATATTTAGGAAGTGCTCTGCTGGCAAAAGAGGAAGGAATTACGACCCTCTGTGGAAATAGCACAAATCCCTTTCTATTTATCACCACCACAGTAAATGCAACAACAGAAGCAGTGCATGTGTATGTGAATACTAAAACCACTATTAAACTGTAGCTTGAAAACAGCGTCAGTTTATATTCTTGTGCCATTTAAATGAAATTAATTAAACTATGTTTACAAATTACTGCTGTGGGTTACATTGTCACTGGAGAAGAATAGTACAACAGAGCAGAAAGTAAAATCGAGTAACAACAATTACAAAACTACAGAAGAATTCAAAAATGAGGTGCTCTATGAATATTGATTTATGGAAAATGTGGAAGCAATAACAATATGTAACCCATGTTAAAATCTAACATAAATAGGAATAAATAGTTGATTAAAAGTCTGTAGACAGAAAATAACGTCGCTGCTCCTTTAAGGAACCAGCATTACAGACGCAGCACGTAAGTGACGCTGCAGTGTATAGATCTGAGGGAGACAGC
>CAEFZY010018453.1:0-20773 GCA_903066815.1 Brachyrhaphis roseni | reverse complement strand
TTAGCTAGGTCCAATATCTATAAAATTTTGTTAATCTATGTTATAAAACAGTATACTAAAGTTGGAAGTACAGAGATTAGGCTATATAGTTTTGCACGTGTTCCAGATGTGCAGCTGTCAAAATGATTTCATCTTATAGTCTTTAAGGAATAATATAAGTGGTCATTACAAAGAACGGCCAGATTACTCGCTCAGTGCAAGTTTTCTGCTTAGTTTGGCTGGATTAGCTTTGCTGCACAGTCAGCTCTGGGATTTGGTAGATATGCACTATTACCGTCTTCAACAGACCATGTAGACAACTTGACCTCAGGCCAGGAAGACAACACAAATACATTTATGGACACAGTAGAAGATGATTTTCTATACCCAAGTATTTCTAACAATTCTGTGTTGATTTGTGTGTCTGCTCAAAATAAAATACATAAATAAACAAAAAAACTGCCAGCTCTTGTATTGCATGTATTCAGTGTGGTGCATTAAAAATGTATTCAATTCGCATTTCGTTACTAAATAATGCAGCTAAAAACAGACAAGTATTTGATTGGGATTTTATGTGGTAGGCTGGGATAAAATAGCAGAATAATTGGGAACTGGAAGGAGACTGAAAATAAACTTTCCAGGTTATTTTACATACGTGAACCATCCATATGCAGCTTGCCTGAGTCAATACTGAGTAGAAAAGCTTTTCTCTTCAAGGACAGCTGTTGGGGTATGTCTCTACCAGCTTTATGCATGTAGAGACTGGTTTGTTTTTTTCATTCTTCTTTGTTAATGGAGTTTGGGGCAATGTTGACCTCCAGAGCCTTTAAAGAGTGAAAAAAACTAATATAAATACTTTTGTCCTCTTGTATCTTTTTTTTTTTAATTTTACTGTCTTTCTGTCATCTTGTTGTTTTGTGTTTTTTCTCTTGTTGTCATTTGGAAATATTTTCAAAATCTAAAGTTTCTTTTTAGCCATTCTGCATTTTCACTTTTACTTTTGCTTCCTGCTTCATCAATCCCAGTCAATGGGACGTGTGTGTTTGACAAAAGTCAGGCCATTTTCTTTGGAAGCTGATGCAGGTTTTTCTGCAGTAGCCGCTGTCTAGTTGCTGAGTGAGTGTTTTCTGACTCTCTCATATGTGTGGTCGGATTGAGTAAACATTAAAAGGCAGCTAATTCATTTTGGCCAGGCTTTGTTTTACTTAAAATGAACTGATTATTTTCCATAGCGCTGCACCAGTCGATTCTGTGATCATAATGTTTATATGTGTAATGATGTATGGATTTAGAAAATCAATCTGCTGTGTGACTTGGATGAAACAAGAGAAGGATTTAACAGAACTGCTTCCGTCTGTACGTGTTAAAATTTCTATATTTGACCTGAATCCTGTTGCAGCTCTGCATGATTCAGGTGTGACCTCTGCTCCTCTGGGGTTTCCTGAAGAAATTTAAACATCACAGCCTTTTTGTCTGGAAGGAAAATTGTCCTGCAGCTGCTTCAGAGTGACCTCATTACACATACATGCTAACAACACAATCACAACTGCATGCTGTCACTGCTGGCTGTCTTCTCAGTATACAACATGAGGAAATGATAAGCAGCTTGCCAAATCCTGATTCTGCAAAGGATGACCTAACATCAGGTGCCACAGTCCCCATGGGAGCAAACTATTTTATTTCAGACTCTATTGCCACCTTATGGGATTAACTGCTTCAGGGTGCATGAACATCAAATGTTGACATTAACATTTGTAAATGTTTCCAAATCCCGATTTCTTTTAGCATAATCCAAAGACAAAATTTTTGGTTGCATTTGTTGCAGATCACTTTACTCAGGTTTTGCACTGTGAACATGAGTGCGTCCGAGATCTCGCCACCCGTCCAGGTCGCCTCTCCCCCATGGAGAACTACCTGCCTCTTCACTACGACTATCTTCAGTTTGCCTATTTTAAAGGTGGGATGTTTGTAGCCTTTGACATTTTTCTGACAAAGGCAGAAAAATGCCTTTGTCACACATGTTTACTTATAACATGTGTTGACAGAAGTGATTAAATTGCATTTTGATTTTGAGGTTCTTGGACATGACAGTCATTTGTTTGAATGTAAAGAGGACAAATTATTGCACCCACAGCTCATGCATGCAGATACAAGCAGATGAAGTTAATTTGCTGAGAATTGAGAACTAATAACATTTTCAGATGTGTGTCTCTTTGAATATTTTAATGTCTTTAAGCAGTCTAACAACAATTAAGTTTGTTCTGAGATTTGGTTGTCCTGATAGACTTCGGCTAGCAATGGTGTTTTTGAAACCCCTTGAAATTGGACTTAAACTTTCACCTTGAAAACACTAACCCATCCAATGGTATATTAGAATAAGAGGTTTTCATTTTCACAAATTACATTTTAAAATTTTAGGTATTGTTCTTAAAAAATGTTGCGTCCTAAGAAAGCATTTTTATTGCCTAAATGGAAATAAGAGTATAAGACAGTCAAGAAGTTCAGAAGCAATCATTTGTATTAAAACTACTATTATTTGTCATCTTAAACATTTTTCTGCTCTGCAGCCTCAATCTGTTTTATTCGACTCAGCAGCAGTGGACGTTTTAAATCACTCAGCAGTGGTTCTGTTTGCCTTATCTGCGTAGGTTTCCATAAAAAAAAAAATCTGTATCAGCTCAAATCTCCAGACTTTACCTAACCTGCAAACTGCAGCTGAAAGCAACAAATAAACTTCATTAGCTAAAGAAGGAAGTCCTGTATTAACCTTTCATCTTTACAGCAGAATAAAGGAGGCTTACGCCTAGCAGAAACATGGACCAAAAGGTGTCTGATATTTGATTTGTATTTGTGAAAAAATCTGTATGCAGTGCAAAGTGGCAAAAGTGGCAGTAGCCTATTTCTTTTTATACGAAACTATTGACTCGTATATTGACAATCATGCATGCATGATTGTCTCTGTACAATCAATGCTCGGCTTTATTTCCTTTGTAATACTATTTTCTGAATGTTAGCTGTGTTATATCCTAGAATACCATAAAATTTGATAATCCAGTCCATCTACAGTAATATACCGATAAACACTAATCAGAGAGAAATGTTGAACTTTCTTCCTGTCTCTCTTAATGTGTGCAGTCAACAGGCTGGAGGAAGCGCTGCAGTGCGCTCTGACCTACCTTCTTTTCCACGAGGGAGACGAGTTTATGACAGACAACGTGGATCACTACAGAGAAATCCTGACGCATGACAGCACCCCACGAGAGGTCAGGAATCTGCTGCGTCATGTGAGGGCTGGGTTGGTATGGAGGACTTTTTCTGCCATAAGAAAAAGAGCACACATTTTCAGTCTGAAAGCAAGACTTTATATCTTTCTTCTCAAAACGTTTAAGATAGACAGACAGACAGATCAATCCTGCTTAAGATCAGTAGCTGTTAGCTGGCGGATGTTTTTAATTTACTACGGAGCTGAAAGCTGACATCATTGTTTCTCCTTACATCCAGCGGGTGGCGCAAGTTGCTACAATCAATAGTGGCCACACAGGCACACCCAGAAGGAAACAAATACACCCAATACAACACTTTCATTCTATTGGCTGAGAGGTTGCTTGGCGACTATGCCAAAAGGCAGTTCTATGTTTCGTAAGCGAGCAGAGACAAAGTGTGAGTGAGAGGAGAAGTTTTGAGTACAAGTATTGCAAGATTTAAGAAGAAAAACATAAAGTCTGGCTTTTAAAATCAAAATGTAAGCAAAAGTATAAAAGGTTTTGAGAACAAAAGATATGAAATCCTGCAAAATAAAAATGTAAGCAAAAATATTAAAGGTTTTAAGAACAAAATATATGAAATTCTGCTTTCAGACTGAAAATGTGCTCTTGGATTATGACAGAAAAATTCCTCCATAGGTTTGGCAGCTCAAGGAAAGGCTGGACAGAGTTGATCAAATCGATAATCTGACAGTGTGTAGCAGAGGCTCTTAGGTTTGGATTTGATGTAAAGTGTGTTTCAGGTGAAATTTATTGCTTGAATGATCAATGTCATCATGGGGATTTTAGGAAAAACACATGAATCATAGCTACTTGCTCAAGATGCAGCAAAACGTTATGTTAGGGAAATGAGAAATAGATGTATCGCAAATTATTCATCCATCCCATGTCCATACCTGCTTATCAGTCATGTGTTTGGATTTGGGGGAATAGAAGCCGGAGTACCTAGAGAGAATCCCTGCATGCACAGGGAGAGCATACACACTCCAAGCAGAAAGACCAAGACTTGAACCGAGGACCTTCTTGCTGCAAGGCCACCATGCTAATTAAATGTAATTAAATGTAATTTATATTAGTAATTACATTCAGATATAAAAGTAAGAAAAATATATTTCAAGTGCTTATTTTTGTTAATTTTGTTGTATTATGGCATACAGCTTCTGAAACCCCAAAATTTGGTTTCACAGAAAACATTAAAGCTAAATTAGCATCTTTATAAAATCTTGGCAGCAGAGGGAAGTATGAAGCAACGCTGACTTTGGCTTTAATGAAACCCAGTGGACCAACACCAGCAAATGATGTGACTCCCCAGATCAAGTTAAAATGTAAATACTTCACACTGGACCTCAAGCAACTTGGACTCTGTGCCTTTCTGCTCTTCATCCAGACTCTGAAACTTGAACTTTGTATGACTCAACAGCAGTCCAGCCTAGTGTAATATATTTCCTGTGTCTGGAGCTCATACTTTGCATGACTATAAAATATTCCGCCTAATGGATGATGCACCACTGCAGTAGCGACATGTTCCAGTGACCAAGAAGCTAAAGTCCATAAAGTGTGAGAAGGACAGACGAAAGAGAGGAGAGGGGAAAATTTGGATTTATCAGCTTGGATAAAACTAAGTATTTAACAAACCTATTATGTATTGTATTTTGCCCTCATTTTTTTTCTCCACATATTTTAAAGTAATTTTGATGTTGGTACCCAAAGCACATTTAATTCTCCACCATTATCTTACAGCTAAATGGCTTAATTTATAACAGACCATAGCCTGGCTTGAAGTAGAAACTGAATCCCAGACAGGCTGAGTCAATCACAGAAGAATTTAATATTCTGGGAAGAAGTGAGTGGGGGAATTAGTGAACTTATTAACTAATAGCACAGAGACTAATCTTAGAAATGAATGTGTGCAGTTTGAAATAATCATGGTTTTATTTTTACAATCCCCTCTTTGCGTTTGAAGTGCATCTGAACACTATAAAGAGTAAGGAAAAGTCATTGCTACATCTACAAGTCATCCACAATGTCCAGAAATCTGCTCTCTTCTTAGTGAAGATGGACTGGAAAGAAGCCATGGGAATGCTCCAAACCAGAATGATGAAAGGCAGATAAAGACGTTATGCAGGAAGTGAGGAAAGACTTGAGAGGAAAACTGACAACCTTTTGTAAAAAGACCACTTCTTGGCTGGAGCTAAAAGTTGCTTTCCAAAAATCTGTAAGGTTGGTCATCAGTTTGTTTAACTAAAAAAGGACCTAGACCTCTCCCTGGTTGCTCTCCCAAACCTTTAGTCTCTCTCTAGTAAAAGCCTGTTGCTCATTAGAGCAACCAAAGTTTCCAGCAGAATGTGTGACTGTCTGGATAACATTATCAGAAGCTGAGATAAGGAAGCTGAAGCTTATATATTGGCTTATAGTTTTCTAGCTTCCCCATTTTTCCCATTTTATCAGTTTACTGTACATTAATTACCCTCCAGCCTGCCTCCTCCATGCATTCCCTCCCTTTCCTGCCTCTGGGAGCTCATTTGTAGGGTGTCAGGGCCTGGTTGAACATGCCTCTCCGTCCAAAGGTCCTGCTTTCAAAAGAAAGGAAAACTGGGGGTAGAGAGTCTGTATAAGGTCTCTGACACAATCTCCGTGCTGTTTTCCAAAGAATAATGGAAAATAAAAGTGCTGCAGGTGGTTCAGATTTTTTAACAGTCCTCTGGGCAAAGTTTCACTCGCTCTGAAGGAGGTAACTTTTTTTTTTTCTTTTTGCTTGCTGCAGTAGTGATACCATTTGTTCATGTGTTCATTTATTTAGATAAGGTTTCAATTTTGAACCACATTTAGGCACCAGGAAGCATCTTTACGTAGACATATTGCACATGTTATGGATGTCTTTGAGGTTTTCTTGTAATAAAGGCGCCCTTTCTACATTGCGAATAAGTTAGTTTCACTTTTTATCCAAATGTAGCCAATAGTCATCCTCATGTAGATGCCCTTTTTCAGTTGTGGATATAACAACTGAAATATCCACAGTTGTAATATCTGTGGATATTTCAACTGTGGAAATCACCTTTAGAGCCTAAGAGACATCTTCATGTCAATGTATTTTCTACATTGTTAATGAAAAAGGTGTTTCCACATCATGAAGGAGATGATTTTTAGGAATGGGATGAGCGATAATGATAAAAGTGAGGATAAAAAATATTATTTTTGTCCTTTTGGCAAAATGATTGGGACATGGTAGAGATGTTAGCACTGGTAGTGCAATTTTATTTTATTGCTAAACAGCATAAGAGAAACTTATACTGCTGCTCTCTTGGAACCAGTGGTTGGAAAAGTAGGTAAAAGTCTCAGTACTTTTAGTTTTTGGAACAAGGATCCATCACCACATAGAAACACCAATTCTTATGGCGATAACCCTTCTGTAATATCTTTTCTGTATTTTGACTTTGATGGATTTTCCTCTTTCAGCTACATTACATGTAAGTTAGACAAAAGAAAAAAAAAATCTATTTCTTTTGTTTTTCTTTTGCTCTTGGAAAAGTTACCATACATATATTGCCAAACATGTACAAGCTATCTTTATCAATACTTAATAATTAATCACTGTTCTTTCTTTAGATTCAGTATGTTACTTGGTAATATTTGTATAATAATGACTGCTTATATATTTGTATATTTGTAATATTATTATATCATTAATGCAGAGATTATTACTAAACTGTGTTTGTCTGTAGGAAGCTGAACGTTACTTGACGAGGCACCAGTTGGAACTGGAACTCCTTCTAATGGGCAGCAAAATAATGGGCGTTGACTTCACTGAAGGGGTGAGTTAATTTTAGCATAGTAACATTTCTAATTTAGATACTTTTCTTGTCATATTGCTTTTGATCTTTGAAACACGCCATGAGTAGTCGTATCTAGCAAGTTGCACCCACTTAAATAGTAGTTTTGCCCGGAAATGATAGAGACACTGTCCACATGTATTGGAGCAACAGGTGTCTGGCAGAGCCGCAATTCACCACTTTTTCTGAGGCCAACAGCACCACCTGCTGGTCATGCAAAGATATTTCAACTTACACGCAGCGAAATCCCGTCTGAATTTGATGAGCAAAGCTTTTAGGAGCGTGTAACAAGCTAGTAAGAGGTTTCATTTTGTCTCTGATGCAGAATTACTGGAGCAGCACAGGAGGAAGGGATGATTCCAACAGGTAAGATGTAACACCACAAGCCAAAACGAGTAATTTCAGTTGAATTTTATAAAACACCAGTGTGTCGGCTGTATGAAACTCACTAAGTCTCTCTCAGGTCCAACAGTTGTTGCTTTTGTTTCCTCAGGATTCCCTCAGGCACAGATGGTTGGATGGAGTATGTTCCCATTTCAGAGAAGAAAAACATCACTGTGATTGTTTCACAGCAGCTTAAAGAAGGTAAGCCTGTGAGAGGCTGTTACTAAAGATCTATTAATGTGATTGATAATAAAAACGGTAGGAGACTTAATTAAGGTGCTTCTGTTTGTGTAGGTGGCCCCCTGCTATATGACAGTGTGCAGCTGGTGCAGAACTCCGTGGCTTTGAACGGGACCCAGCGGGTTCTCCTCGATCATGTTATTTCTGAGGGGGAGTGTGGAGAGCTCAGAAACCTGGCACATGTGAGTACATTGTAAAGTTATAATATCAGCGGTAGTCTTAAATAGAAACCCAACTCTAATGGTTCAGTGTAGGGGAAAAAAATTTGCTTGAAGCCTTTTTGTGGGTTTATTTCTGTTTGCCAGGCAGTCACCATGGCAGGAGACGGTTACAGAGGCAGGATGTCTCCACACACTCCCAACGAGAGGTTCGAAGGAGCCACTGTGCTGAAGACTCTGCAGGTACACTGAAGGCTAATGCAAACAGCTTCCTTAGTTCAAACGCACACGTCACCTGAAGCTGGTGTGTTAACCTCATTTTCATTTTGGGCCAAATAAAAATCAAGAATGTCTTGAAAGGGCCAGTTGTGACAGTAACAAACTGTTACTATATTAATAAGTTGCTGTTTCTGCATTCAGTGGATACTTCTTAAAATTAAATAATATTGAACATGGTGTAACTTGGCACTATACAAATAAAAAAGCTGGTTTGATTTGATTAATAGTACTATTTAAGCACACAATTGATATCTTGAAGGTTCTATTCAAGATAGCATTGCTGCTCCCATGAGCAGCAATGGGAGGCCGGATTTGGCCCCCGAGCCTTGAGTTTGACACATGTGACCTAAAGGATGCAGGGATCTCATTGTGGATGTTGCTTAAAGAATAATGTCAGCTACACTATATAAGTCCTGATTTTTGCTTAACTACATTTTGTCCTCCTTGCAGTATGGCTACGAGGGCCGAGTGCCCATGAACAGCGCTCGACTCTTCTATGATACCAGCGAGCGAGTGAGACGGCTCGTGGAGTCCTACTTCATGCTCAACACTACGCTGCACTTCTCCTACACACACCTGGTGTGTCGGACAGCCATCACAGGTCACTAACTCACTCAACATAAACCCCTAACGCCCCACAATAGTTGATTTTGGGTTCTTTCCATGATTCTTCTTAATAACATTTAGGTCAGTTTATGGGCAAAATTTGTATCTTTGGATTTCCATAAGGGGAAATTAAAAACTGCTTTCATCCTCTTACAACAAATACTTGTAATTTTGATCCAAACATGCCAATGTCCATACATTTATTGATTTGTTTGTTTGTTGGGTGATTGGTTTATTATTTGTCGTTCCTTAGGCCAACAAGATCACAGGAATGACCTGAGCCATCCCATCCACGCTGACAACTGTCTGCTGGATCCAGACGCCAATGAGTGTTGGAAAGAACCACCAGCATACACATTCAGAGATTACAGGTAGGACAATGATGTGTGTCTTCAAAGCATGATTTAATCCAATGGATTATATAATCTCATATTGATTTTGTGTTGTCCTTTCCCTTTTCAGTGCACTGTTATATCTAAATGGAGATTTTGAAGGAGGGGAGTTTATATTCACAGAAATGGATGCCAAAACAGTCACGGTGAGATGGTTATCCAGAAAAAATAGATTTAACTTCACAATGGAAATCCTATTAAAGGAGATAACACCAGAGGTTAATTTATATATTTGGTGATTGAAGATAATTAATGAATAAATAAAAAATTTAAAGCTAATTTTCATCTAGCTTGCAAGTGGCCCAAAAAGAAGAATATAATGTTGTGATAATATAAACAAACAAAATTTGGATCTTCTTTCTTTTTCAGGCATCAATAAAACCAAAGTGTGGTCGGCTGGTGGGTTTCTCATCAGGGGGAGAGAATCCACACGGTGTGAGAGCCGTCACCAGTGGGCAGAGGTGTGCTGTGGCTCTGTGGTTCACCTTAGATCCGCTCTACAGAGAACTGGTAAACAGACTTTAAGGTCACTTCAGTTAGTAGTATGGTTTCAGTTTTATCCGCAGTGCTTTGGAAAATGATTAACGCCACAGGATTTGTTTGCAGCCGCAAAGTGAAAGTCATTTTAATAGAACTCTGTGTGGTGGATCAGCAGTGGTAACCTCATGTTTGTGGAGTAGGCTGATAAGAGTACAGTGTTCTGAAATTATGTTTTGCTTTTGTCTTTAACCCACACTGACTCTGTACTTTTTAGAATCACATTTCTCTGTCATAAAAGCTGCAAGTCTTTTGGAGGATGTCTCATACAATTTGCGTGAAATTTTGAGACAGAATTTTTTCCTCAGTCATTTTTGTAAAGTTCCTCTACATCAGTGGGAATGGATGCAAGCATTTACCAAAGTTCCCTAATAAGCCTACACTCCATCAATTTGGGTGCCAGACTTCTTTTCTTTTTCATTTTTGTTGATATGACATCAACAGATGTAATTATGAGAGCTTCGTGTTCCTAGAAGCCTTCATGTGGACGAGTACACCAGACTACATCTAAATAGTTTACCCTATTTACCAAACAAGAAACAACTACAGTAGACATGGCAATGAAAAGCCTGTCTGTTTAAGCTTATTCCTATTTTTGAACACTTACTAATGTTTAGAGACCCACTGCTATCTCTCAGGGATTCAGATAAAACTGGCATTGCTATTAGTCTTCTTTTACGATTACTCATCATTTGCTACAATCTGACTTCTCATACTTCCTCGTCTGAGTCATGGTCCTAAAATATACAGCTCCGGAAAAAATTAAGGAACCACTTAAAATGATCAGATTCTCTGATTATACTGTTTATAGGTATATGTTTGAGTAAAATGAGCATTATTATTTTATTCTATGAACTACTGACAACATGTCTCCGGAATTCCAAGCAAAAATCGATTTGCAGAAAATGAGAAATGGTAAAAATATTGAAAAAGATGCAGCGCTCTCAGACCTGAAATAATGCAACGAAAACAAGTTAATATTAATTTAGAAACAACAATGCTAATGTTTTAACTCAGGAAAAGCTCAGAAATCACTATTTGGTGAAATAACTGAGGTTTTCAATGGGGTTCAGTGCAGTGGGCTTTTAATTTTTTCCAGAGCTGTATATACTTTTTACAATAACATAAGGGTATCAAGGTAGCTCTGTACTCATAGACAACTTGTTACATCTCAGTGTAAAAAATACTAAACAAATGAATCTTCCAACATTTTTATTTTAATAAATAATTGCTGTAATATATGAACAAAGTTGTTTTTTTTCTCTCTTCTTTCCTTCTCGCCTGCGTCTTTTTGTCCCCATTTTCTTCCAGGAGAGACTGCAGGCGGACGAGGTGATCCAGGCTTTGGACACGCAGACTGTTTGGGGTCAGGGCCTCACCATCAACCCTAAAGATGAACTGTAGAAGTGGTCTAAACAAAAAAGTCCCCATCACCTCTTCATTATCTTTATCAATGAAATCCTTTGGTATATTTTGCTATTTATTAAACAACGTTTGGATCAGAACATTTCTATTTTTGTACTGTGCTATACCAAAGTGCAAAGTTGATAATAGTGTTGTGTAATCGGTTTTATTTGTACCGACAAACTTCTGTTTGGCTTTTGAACCTTTTTCCAGTAACATCCTGTTGTTTGGTATTTTTATGCTGTGAACTGTGAAGTTGATGTTTCACTGTTTTGGGTTGTGATTGTTTCCTATCTTAATTCAGAAAACTCAGAGGTTAGTAACAAAATATACCTGAAACTTTTATCACAACTAGAACTGCTATAAATATATTATTACACACACTAAGATGTTACTCAGTTTTTCCAAATTGCCAGTAAGAATTTTCAAGGTTGGTGGTACACTGTTTCTCTGTTTTGGAAATTGCAATAATTGGAACCTGTTCCATGCTGAATGCATAATTTCTGAGAGCATTGTACAGTTTTGCACATTTACTGATATGAGAATGGTGAGCGCGTGAGTATTTGATTTATTTATGTTTTTTAGACAGCTGACGTCTGCATTTCATATGAAAAAGTTGTGGGGTTTTTTCATGAAAGATGCCAGCTGTTCCTGTTTCAAGGAAAATGTGTTTTTATGAGCATTTATTACTTCATGCCTGTACTGATCATGATGATGATGATGCACTGTAAGTCAAAACTTAAAGTTTCCTATGTGCTCTCAATATTTTTATTGTGGCCTTAAGAGGGAGGCCATTTTTGTTTAAGTTAACATAAAATGGGTGTGTTCAACCATAGAAATAAAAAAAAAAATTAAATTGTTTATAATTTATTTGTCTATTATTTATATTTAAAATTAAACATCCAATATTCAAAATGAACTTAAAATGTGTATTTTCCAGGCACATAGTGCCATTTAATCTCTATATGACTTTAGATTTGATGAGGAAATAATATTGTAACATGATGTAACTTGAATACCTGAAAGATGAAAAGCAGTTTATATAAGAGGATTATAATTTTATTGTGTAAAACTCCTATCTACAAAAAAAAGACATTCTCCATATTGATTCTCTATCTAGATAAAGTCCTCTATCCCATATTGTTTATTTTGATTATAATGTAGGTCTTCCTCTTATTAAAAAGAGGCTTCAGCTCTGCCTGAAGAGCTGAAAACAATTTTACCTACGAATTCAGGCATTTTGATCAAAGTTTCAACTGTTTGGTCTCAGTCTGTAAACATTTAATTCAACGTGAACCATTAACTTTTAAAACACATTTAAAGAGGATGTATCTTATTAGCTGTGCTCAGATTAACTTTTCAGAATAACAATGTTGCACTAAGTCAGCATGTAGACGTACAAAAACAGAACTGAGAGTATTGAAGAGCACCAAAGATCAGCCTGAACAGTCCCTTTCTTAAGAATTAAGACTTTATTGCCATTTCAGATACTTGTGTAGCTGCTGACTATAAATGTTTATTATAGTTTGGATTTAACCAAAATGTAAAAAGTGCTGAAATTGTACTGTCTAGGTTTTCTTAGACACAAAACGATAAAACAACCTTTTTTTTTTTTTACATCAGTAGATAAAGTTTTTCATTCATGAGAATTAGCTTGGTGTACATAAAATTAATCAAGCACTCTGATCAAAGGCATGCAATGAGAATCAATTAATCTGTATTTTAGGAAGCGCTTTATACAAAGTAACCATGCATCTGTTGCTACACAGAATATGATTCATAATAAAAAAAAATTCACTCAATTTACTGGATGTTTGATTGAGTTCTGTTTACATGAAAGGAGGTCACTGTGGTTTACTTTTCTCAAAACGTATTGTAACATAGCACAGAAAACAATACAACATAACACAGAGTACACACAATAATATGTCATTCATACCTTGCGAACAGATATGTATATATATATGTATATATATATATATGATAAAATCAATTTCAGTTGCAATTTTTAATAAGCGCTAGGTGTTGTGTATGAATTAGGAGGGTGTGTGGGGCTTGTTTGCCTCAGTAGCGGTAAGCGGAATCGTCCGTGAACTGGAAGGGTCTGGAGTCACTGACGGCACAGATCAGCTCAGTCATACGGCGCGCACGCCGCATTTCTGCTGCCAACCTGCGGGACTGCTCTAAGGTTAACAGCTGCTGTGCTCGCTTCTCATCCTGTTTCCGCTTCAGCCACCTGGAAAAGGCAAGAAAATATTGCCTAAAAGAAATTATTTCAACACGATAGTTAGTCTGATGATTAATACTTTTAACAGGTATTCTTCTGCTCTATAGGCCAGATCCCCAGAGAAAATGTGTGCAAAATTAATTTTGTAATATTTAACCTTCTCTCAACATCAAATTTAGAAAGCAAAGCTACAAATATAACATATTTTACACCAAAGATCTATAATATCTACTTATTATGAACGTTCACACAGTTTACTGTCTCCCTGCATACTAGTAGATGTTTTTCCAGTCCCAACTATTTTTTTTCCACCTCATGTACTGGGTTTTAGACCAGTTTATCACCCCTGTCAATATGCAATACCCCAACCTAATTAGAACTTTGAATGAAACAGGTAAGGAGGTCACACTCACAGATTGAAGGCACGGTCACACTCCTGGCGGCTGTGCATTAGGCAATTACACTCCTCCTCAAGTTTCCTGAGCTCCAGAACCTGTCTCTCTCTCTGCACCTGGTCCTTTTTCTTCTTAAGCCATGCCCTGTAGGCCTCATCTGGGTCATAGAAGTCTTTCTGTGACTACGGGCAGAAGTGGAGATAATTCAAAAATTGTGAACATTTTTTGCTTTCTTAGTTGGAAAGTTTAAATCAGCATTCTAACTTTTGAGGAGGAAGAGGCATTTTTTAGGATTTTCTTTCTGAGTATGACACACTGACTTCCTCCAGGAGAAAACTTTTAAAGGGTCAGACGGTGACGAAATAAGACAATGATTGAGCTTTTGGGACATAGTGGTAAGAGGTGACCTTCAGCATCATGTTTCAGTGCCACCATTGTGGATATGTTGCACAGTGAAGCTGGAATGAAGCAATAAGACTTCCTTCAAATTTTTAAACTTAGCTTGGAATCAACATGTAAATGACTAAAACATTGACAAAAGTTTTGAAATACACATTAAAATTGGTTTTGGCATTGATTGTTAAGAACTCTACAAAAACTCATGCACTTTGCATAAACACCATCTTCAAGATAGGAAGCCAAACAATTTAAATGAAGTCCTCTGATTCTGACTAAGAGTCCTCCAGTATTCAGTTTGTACTATGCCAGCGTCTTGCTGATGGCTTGACATTTAAGCTCACAGTGCGAGCATAAAAACTTCTAAATGCCACAGTAGCTATAACCTCCTATTCTCACTCTCCAAATTATTGTAGCTAATTAAAGGCTGGAGGTTGTTTTGATTATTACAATCCCTAAGATTAAAAGCTGTTTCAATATTTTGATCTCAAAACAATCATACAAGCTCCATTTCTGCATTAGGCTGCATAGTTATCTTTTTTGGAGATTATCACTGAGAACAACTGCAGGCTTGGAAAACAGTTTCCCCTAGAAAAATGAGAGAAAGTTAGAGGGAGACTTTGATCTTCATAGAGAGGAGGAGATGGGATCCTTCATATTTCAGTAGTGGATTAATATTTGACAGGTTTTGTGCTACCTACCTTAGCATTTGTCCTCTCTATCTCCTTGGCACGATGAATCTTTCTCTCCTCAAAAATCTGTTCTCTTTTCCTTATCAACCACGACTTGAAGGCCTGCTTGTTGTCCTGTCTCTTTAGCTCCTCTTCCTCACGTTTCCTCTGCTCTGCCTGACAAGAAGAACGACAATCTACGTGAAAAAAAAGTTTACCAATGTCAGAACTACAATACCGCAATGCAAATATCTACAAATTAATCTTTTATTTTTGTTATCACACCTCTCTGGCAAGCCTCTCCTTCATCTTCTGCAACAGCTCTTTTTGCTGTGGAGAAAGAGCAAAAGTCGCCTTGGAAGGAGTTCCTGTCGCAGACTGCACTCGCCTCTTGCCGTTTCTCATCTGGGTCTCTCTCTGGCCTTGACTGGCTGAACTGGGTCTGACCTTGGGCTCAGTCGGAGGTCGCGGTGCTTGAAATTGATCAATGCCCAGTTGAAAGGAGGTTCGGAGGTGAGCAGACGACTGTGTACCATTACCTACATTATTTACTATTGGAGGGAGGAGACTCTGGCTCTCCATGTCCTTTATACTAACAAGGTCAAACTTACCATCTTTTTCCACAAGCACTTTACTCTCCTTAGTTTCCTGAAGTCCTTCAACACTAAATCTTCTGAATTCCTTGCTTTCGTCATATGGAGAAAGTTTCCATGATACCTCAGAATCTGCATCTGAAACCTTGGCTCTGTCCTTGCTGCTAACTTGTCCACTAGGGTCAATGATTAAGTTGGACAACATCCCGGATACCACAGATGCTGCACCTGCAATCAAGGCTCTCTCCATTTCTTCATCTGTGTCATCGGAGTTGCTATCTGAAAGAAGTGGGGGCACCACCAGGTCCACTAAGGTGTCTTTAAAGTGAAGCCGTCTCTGTCTCGTCATATCTGGTGTTTCCTGTTCCTGCAGTTCCTTGTTGGCCTGCTCAATTTTATCCAAGATGTACATCTGTTCCTCATCTGTCTGCTCATCTATCTCAGGAGAAGGTGAATCTGGACGTAATGATGTACTCTCCTTGTCTATGTCATAGTCTAATGGCTCCATAGGAGATGGCCAACTTTCTTCATCATCTTCCACATGGTCTGGTTTTTGGTCCCTGTTTTCATTTCCTATCCCTTCTCCTGGGGTCTCTTCCTTCTCCAGCTCTTTGTCAATTTCTGCGTCTATGTCCCCATAGTCAGAGCCCTGTTCAGTAGATGAAACAGAAATCCGTTACTTAGGTTGTAGTGTAGACAAAAGACCAAGCTCAACACTTAGACTTTAATAATCTGCTAGTGTGATAGCAGATATGTCTGTTTGCTCATCAATGATGCATTGGGGAGTATCAGACTGAAAGTATGCCACTGCATGTGAAAAGCATTGGTTTCACATGAAGGCGGTGAGATGTGCCAGGTTGTGTAACTTAACACTATTACCCATCACACTTTAAAGGAGCTCTGTGGGTTAGTGACACATTCAGGACACACAGAAGGGAACTCCAAACATACAGAGCCTTGATGCAATCGCATTCATACCTTTAGTGACATTAAGAACACAAATTTCATGGCATTTAGATTATAGTAATTATGAAGTCAGAGAGAAATGGTAGTTTAAATTTGTTTTACGAATACAATTTTGAAAAGTGTGTTGCTTACATAAAAATGATGGGCAATTATGTATTGTTTACTGTTTTCATTGAAAATTGTGATAAAAAAAATTGTGATTTATTGTGTGATATAACATAATATAACATAATATAATATAACTGATGATGTAACACAAAAAATAATTTATTTTTATCATTTTTCCTCTGTTACATGAGAGCATTGGTGCACATCAGTACAGTCAAAAATATGATTAAATCTAATTAAATATTATTGCATGATGTATAGCAGTATATTTGCATTATTAAATTCATATGGTCTTATGTATATGTGTACATTTTATTTTTTGAGAGCAGTATTTATGTTTGCAGTACCAACAGAGAATGAAAGCAACCAAGGGGTCCATGTTAGCTCTGAAGGAACTGTGTTAAGATAGTCTAGTCAAAGTCTTCACATAATTTGAATTGAAAATCTGAAGCAAAACTGAGTGAGCTTTAGATCTTTTGAAAAGAGAACTTGGATAATATTTTCAGTCCCTACAAAACTACTAGACACATGTAAAAAAAAAAAAAACACTTCCAACTTAAATTGCAGTCCAAGGAATAGATTCACAAAGGTTGAACACAGATTTAATTTTTTTTTTTTTAGATTTTTATTTTTTTTAAAAGCTGGGAAAAATTAGAAATCATAAATCCTTTCCCTTCCTCTTCACAAAAGGTACTACTTTGGGTTGGTCTATCACATAGACAGATGATGTGGCAGCTGTAATGTGACAATATGTTGAAACCTCAAGAGCTATAAATACTTTTGCAGTACAATGTGGATTCACCCCAGAAATTAAAATGTATTGTTATCCCACAGAAAAGGAAAAAAAGCAAGCAGTCAGTTACCTGTTCTTCATTTTGGCCCTCCTCACTGATTAGCCAGTCAAGATCTTTTTCAAAGTCGTCTTCATAACCCTCCTGAGACTTGGATGAATTTGCCTCAGTCATGATCTGCTGAGGAGAGACAAAAAGACCAAAAAATTTTGCAATGATTTTAAGTAATTTTTACAAATCTAAGACACATGTTTTATCCACGTCTACTCTACTACACTGGAGCCCACTGGATATAAACTACTGACAGCGGTCAGAGAGAAAAGTGTAATTAAAAATTAATTGATGTAGGCAAATGGCTGTTAACATAAAGACGTACGAAGTACGAGCCCAGGATTCAACCAGTGTGTGCTTGAATAAGCAAAACAAGAAAAACATCGTGCTGTTGTTAAAATAATATTTACTTAAAATGCGATGCATCGCTGTTTGGCAATGTCCATAAGTAACTTATTAAATCGACATCACAGTGAAATAAAGACAAACTGAATAAATTGTTTGTGATTTGTCGCCATCTGGTGAATAATAGGTGGTATTGCATAATTACCCAAACTTTATTTCTTTTTAAACCATAAATCCGAATCCCGTAGCTAAAACAACGGCTATATGTTTAATTTTAATTTGTGTAGTACTGTAAATTGAAAGAATTTACAACACTGGACTCAATACAAGCTAAGACAAAAGTACCCCCGTTAATCTGGTTTATTTTTATAGCTCTGGTTGACAGAGATAAGTAAAATAGGAAAACTAAAAGTCGCGAGAGCAGCAATCAACACTGATATTTTCCTCTTTCATGCTAAACAGAAATAGATAAGAGATTCTTACCAAATGAATGTTAGCAATTCCACTCACCAACAGGCTGCGCAATGACCTGCCGTCGATGAGTTAGGGAAACAAATTTATATTGTCGGATTGTGTCGTTGTTATTTCTCCATCTCGTTGTCCCACATACTGCGTAGCAGTCTGTATGGCAACACCTGCGATCATAATCTGGCCCGAGTCTCTTCAGCCTTAAAAGCTTTAATAGACGTGTCGTCATGGCAACCAACAACACGCTTTATCAAAGCGCATGCGTACAAACACGGCCTGCTGTAAAGCTGCTGTTTTATACTTCACACATAAGGGTCCATTCCATACGTTTATGTGTATTGAAAAGTTTAATTACTTCTGTTTCACCTACGTTAAGCACACTAAATAGATTAATTACACACAGACTGATGTTTTCATATTTCTGCTAATTATAAATTTCCGTTAAAGTTAATGAAAACAGAACATTTATGATTAGAACATTCCACCAGGCCAATAAAACATCTCAATACACGAATATGGGCTTCATGGATACCGTAGTATTTATAAAACATGCTTAGAAGTTGATCAAGAGAATCCGACAAAACGAGTCCCATTATGCTAATATTGAATATGACTGTATTTAATATTGCAACTAAAACATCAGCTGATGCTCTCTGTAAAAATATAGACAGACAGACTGATAGATATGTGGAATACCGGATCATTTGAAATGTATCATTTACTAAATTAAAGGTTTAGTATATTAGCAGTAAAAAAAAACAAAAAACAATTAACGTAGAATATTAAACGTATGTCGATCCCCTCTTTAAGTAACTCGAGAAACGGGGAGCGCTAGACTTTTGAATCACTTCGTAAAACACTGGGCAAATGTGAAGTCCATGAACGTTACATCCGTGTCTAGCGTACGGCATTCTGGGTCTTGTAGTTGTCTTTTAACATTCTACTCTTCGTTCTTCTCTCCTTGGATACATTAGAACTACATTTCCCAGGTAGCCGTTATCAGTACCCAGAAACCACCCGCCCCTTTACTGGACAGTTTTTAAAACACGACTAATAGCACGTAGACATGCAATTTATGGTAGAGTCAAGAGTTGTTCCTCCTCATTGATCAGTTACTGTTGTCACTTCACTGAAGATAGCAAAACTTAAGTGTTTTTCTTGAAAATGGCGTCCATCGTTCTTTTATCGGTAAAGCAGACGGCTCAGACCAAAGCAAAACGGTGTTTGGGTTCTCGATTTAAGGGTCTCGCAGGTGCTGGTGGCCCATCCGCGACTTTCCTTCCGGGAACGGAATGGCTTTCTAAAGGCTTGAACTTACGGTTCATGTCCCACGGGACCGCTGGTCGGTCCGCAGCCGGGACAACCAGAAGGGGAGCTCTGGTGTTTAGTGGTGCGGCGGCAGTTACCGCCGCAGCTGTGGTGGACTTTCTGGCTAACGCTAATCACTTCCAACGGGCAGAGATGGCGACCACAATCCCCCAGAAGGCAAAGAAGAAGGAGGAAGAAGAGGGGGACATTGCGCAAAGATGCCGGGGTTTCATGTCGGTCCCGGTGACCGACATCAGTGTACTGGAGAAAAGGAAGGATGAGATGAGCACCAAGATGGAGATGCTGATCATGGAGACTCAGGCTGAGTTCTGTAAAGCCCTGGAGGAAGTGGATGGTGGGACATTCAAGGTGGACAAATGGCAAAGGAAGGAAGGTAATATGGGGATCACTGGGGCAGCTAGTGGTTTACACTTCTCTAGCAGGCCATACAAATACAAACACTGCTCTTAAAGGGGCAGTAGTATGTAAAATCGACGTTTGTTTGCATCAGAAACACACCTGGAATGTTGCCTGGATTCTTTCATGCATGTTTGACAAATCCTTTAGTCTCCAATGACAGACATTCAGCTATGCAAAACGACTGGGCAGACCTACCACCGCCTTCGAGGTCCAGCTCCTCCTCGGAGCTGCAGTTTCCAAGCTTCCCAGCTTCTGGGTCACAGAGCAGCCCTCCTCTAAGACTCACCCAATCAGCTCCTTCAAACTGGCCAGAAGCAATTAGCAAACACCTGGTGGAACTTTGCATCTGCTAACCTCATTATAAGAAATACTTCTCAGTGAAACCCTAGAAAAAAAGTTGCTAAAGGTTTAATAGAAGAGCAATGTTGTGATGTCTTTCTGAAGGTGCAGTTTCAGAAAAAGCAGAATCTTCAAGGTTTTTAAATAATTAAATTGTTAAGTAATATTTGATATATATATAGCATTTATAACATAGCACAATGTGGGTTGAAAACGCATAACACTCCCCCTTTTAATACTCTGGGGACTTTTTGTAATGGAAGAGAGAGGCACGCACAAGCAATTTCAACAGACATAAATGCAGAAAAACAACTAATTTTCACCATTTTGTTTGTTTTAGGTGGAGGAGGAATCAGCTGTGTGATGCAGGATGGAAAGGTGTTTGAGAAGGCAGGAGTTAATGTGTCAGTGGTGTTCGGGTATCTGACTGAGGAGGCTGCGAAACAAATGAGAAGCAGAGGGAAAATCCTCAAAGGGAAAGATGGTGTGTTCTGCTTAGAGTTATACTTTCTCCCTTGACACCTTCACTTCAGGTATCTAAAATATAACTTGGCTCTATTTTGCTTCAGGTAAGCTGCCATTTTGTGCCATGGGTGTGAGCTCCGTCATCCACCCCAAGAACC
>CAEFZY010018450.1:0-12587 GCA_903066815.1 Brachyrhaphis roseni | reverse complement strand
AGTGTTTTTTAAATGAGATTTATTTTATGATAATATTTTTTTTTTTTTATAGATATATATATATATATATATATATATATATATATATATATATATATTACACATCTGTACCAGGGGTGCCAGTCTGTATCTTAACTTTAGCAAACCTAGGTAATGTTCTGACTGTGTATTCTTCATTTTTTTTAACAGAACCAGTCTATGAGTCTCCTTTCAGTCAATATGGGTTTGAATGAAGCCTGCCAGAAAAATCTTAAACACGTAGCAAAGCCTCAAGTAGCCACAGGAGGGCGCTGTTTCATCCTAGTAAGACTGAAACCTGAGTGGAAATATCGTTTGTTGTTAGTTGATCTTTTTGCATGAATGTGATTTTTAATTCAAACCCATGTAGAGTGGGAAACCGGAGCATCAGTCTATGGAGGGAACCCTGGAGAAGAAGCACAAGCTGCAGCTGGGAGGAAAGAAAGTAAGAAATGTTTAGGCCTACATAGTCAGCAGATGTAAAGCCCAGAGTCAGCAGCATGTGGTCTTATCTTATTTTCACAGGCTGCCTCCAGAGGCTGGAACTCCTACCACACTGTCCTATATAGACACACCTTGTGCTTCTTCCAGGACAGAAAGGATACACTGCGCGTAAGCAGAAAGCAGATATGATATCTGTAAAGCAGTTGGCATGTGGTGACTAATAATGAGTTTGTGCTGCAGAGCTCTGCATGCGGTCTACCGCTGAACCTCATGGGAGCTGAGTGCTCGGCTGCCCTAGACTACACCAAAAAACCCAACTGCTTCCGACTACGGTAATCCTGGGCAAACTGCCAAATTGTTATTGCAAATTACACATATTTAAAGGCAAATAGTGAGACGTATGCACTGCAAATTTTTCTTTACCCCCATCGTTTCTGGTCTTCAGGCTCCGTGACGGGTCTGAATACTTGTTTAATACCACCTCCCGCTTCTTGATGAAGAAGTGGATCATGAAAATACAAGCAAGCACAGGTAAATATAATACAGAGGCTTTCAAAGGCATATTTTTATATTTTTCACATCACGATTGCACGCATTAATGTATTTTATTGTGATTTTATGTAATAAATCACCACGAAATACCAAATAAAGTGGGAAAAAAATGATTCCAGATTTTATTTTATTTATTTTTGTTCCTGTCTCCTTAGTAAACACTTGTTTTTTGGGTATATTTCTAAAATTTTTGCATATCTTGAGACTGAAATCTTTGTCAGTTCTTTTTTGTAGAACAGCTCAAACTCAGTCATATTTGACAGAAAGCATCTGTGAACATTAGCTTTTAAGTCTTGCCAGTTTCTCCATAGGATTTAGGTCTGGACTACTTTCCAGCTTTCACATTGACACATCCCAACAGCATGATGCTGCCACTACCATAAACCCTTTGCACCCTCTAACAAGTTTTCTTTCTGGAATGCAAATGCCCACCATACTTTTGTTCACAGGTTGTTTTGAAATTTATGTATTGTTTTCCTTCCACTTACACAATTATGCAATATTTAGTGTTAATCTGTGACATAAAATCTCAAAATAATCCACGTAAATTGTGTTTGGAGCATGACAAAATATAAAAATAAAATCTTAAGTGAGTTGTACTACATTTTGTTTTTTATGTGAATAGTTGTATTTGTAGTGAATAACTGATGGAACCTTTTCTTCTATCAAAGGTCAAAGTGAGCTCATGTCTTCACCAACAGATGTCCCTGGTGATCAAGCCTTTCCCATCTCTTTGTAAGATAATGTTCAAAACTATTTGTATAAAATACTAACATTCTGTGCAGCATTCTTTAATATTGACTGTTACCCGCTCTTATGCTTTAGATGCCAGGATCAAACCAGCACTCTCTGCCATTCCCAGCACAAAGTCACCCACGCATTCCCAAGGTTGAAACAACAGAGCAGCGATCAAACCAAAGAAATTGTCGTTCTCACCAGAGAGCAGGGTCACATGCTCCAGAGCCAAAGAGTGGACGAGAAGTCCAAGACCTCATCATTGGATCCAGGCTGCTGTGGTAAGAGTGGAGAACTGTTTACCAAAAGAGACATCTGCATAACATTCATGCACTGCATGTGTCTGAACTCACCCCCAGCCAAATAAATATCTTACAAAGGAGATGCTGGATGTTGTAGGTACAGCAGGTGCCAGTAGGTGGAGCTGAAGCACTCCACATTGAATAGCTGTAGTGTCACTTGATTGCTAAAGGGGCTTGTTTTTGCAGTTAGTGTAAATCTCTTCTTACTCAGCTTTTCTGCTCTCATTTGGCCCCCACAGATGATGATGATGATGATGATGGGGATGAATGCAGCTTAACGCATACAGTGACTCACAGACTTTCTGTAGACAACACTTCTTCCTCCTCTCACTCCCCTGCAACCAGCAGCCAGAACTGGCTCAGCAGCAAGCACCGCTCCCACTCTTTTACGTCAGGTTAGATTGCAGCAGTTAGCCTGAATTTTATCATTTATCGCATTCAATCTGAATACTGGTTATTTTTCAGCAACCTACCAGAAGATTAAACCCATGCAACACTCTCCTGGAGGAGAAGGGGTGGAAAAAGGATCCAACTACTGTGTGACTCTGGTGGTCGGGGGCAGTTCGGCAGACAGCTCGTCGATAAGCAGAGGTCTGGAGCCTCCGGTGCTGCCCTCACCTTCATGGCAGCCAGACGTGTTTAAGGACTTTGCTCTGAAAAGCTACTCGAGCCTCCCGCGACCTCGCAACAAATCTGTCTTTAAAAAGTTCTTTGGGAAAAAAGAGCCCTGAGCGTATACATGCTGGTTTTTACAGATAGTTTCTAACGTGCAGTGCACATTTAAATAAAAACACACTACTACTGACCATATTTATGAGCAAAACACTTATCCTAGTTATATTTTTGATGTGATTGTGATAAATCACTACAGAGCCTTAAAAGTCATTATAAATAACCTGTTTTATGAGTGTCTCTTTTTTTGATCCTTCACTTTTTTAGTCAGATAAAAACTCACACAACTGCTAACACACTGTAAAGTGTGCACTGTGTACTCAGAAGTGTACATACAGTCATCACTGGCGTGAATGTCATTAATTCAGGACAATAAAGGATTTCTTTCAATTTAAATCAAGATGGAAGGATAATGCAGCTTTCAACTTCAGTAATTTCAGAAAACGAGTTGGATTAACAAGCTTAAACATTTTCTGTACTTTTTGTGTAATCAACAATAAGTACATTATCAAGTATGGAGGTGGTAGCATCATGCAGTGGGGTTACTGGACTGCCAATGGTACTGCTGCCTAATGGTAGAAAATTAAAGAAAGAAAATGTCACCAAATTCATTCAGTTCAAGCTCCAAAATACATACATACAGCATTTGCAATATTCAAATGTCATTATTATGGGCATGAATGTAATTATTTTAGGTCTTTAATGTATTTCAAACTGCAATTACAGCTGATTGTATCCTTTTTCTGAGGCTCACAATTATGCTGATGTCACTCTCCAAGTTGCGGAGAAACCACAGACGTCCTCGAAACCCTGATGTTCGTGGGAGTTAGGGACTGCCGGCGAAAAGCTGAAAGTTGCAAACACTTGATACTCGCTCTAAAAACGCTCCTAAATGCCTATTTTAATAGTTGAAACACCAAATGTACCCTAACATGGCTTATTGTGATCTGTGGAAACCGTCTTTGCACGACTGCAGAAGCTAGCATCCATGGTCTATCTTACTTCCACTCTTCTGGGTACAGCCAATCAGCATCAAGGAAAATGAAAGGCCCTCGTTGATTGGCTGCCTTTTTAACACCAACCAATAACATGTGAAGGAACTTTGCTCAAAGCTGCATTTTCTTTGTGATATTTCAAATATATTCTCTGAAAAGACCATAAATAAGATGGTTCATTTTAGTTGAACCATCTCAAAAAGTAAAAATTTGAGTATTAAGTCAATTTTTGACCAGGCGCGTTTTCTCTAAGAAGACTCCAAATGGGTTGATGAGCCTTGTATTTCAATATATTTTGGTTTGGAGCTTCCTGTGTTCTTGAACATTATAACAATTTTTTTTTTAATCAGAGATTTACAATTTGGGTCATATGATGGACACAGTTGGGTCTTGAAACCGGACAAATATCCAAAACCTCATATGTTCAAAAAAGCTTTGAATTCAAACAGATATATAGTTTTGATCCTGTGTGGATGAGAAAAAATCCTCAATAAATTAAACTTCTTTAATCTCTGCAAACTTTAACATATAAACAACTTGTTTTAACATATAAACAACTTATATGTTAAAGGGTAAAGTTAATATGGCATTTACGTTTATAATGATTGAATGTAAACTTCTGGAACTGTATTTGTTTTTATTGTTTTTGATCACTCTTGTATATTTCTTTTCATTTTTTCCCTGTTGTGCTTTGGGTTATCTGTTCCCCTTTATGTTAAACTAAATATTAATACATTAATAAGCTCTCAGTGCCTTCAGTTACGTTGCATTTTTGCTGCTCCTCAACTATGAATTCACAGTTTGATACTGTTTGATCTTGCGTGATTTAACTACTTTTTTCCACCTTCTGAGGCGAAAACTAAATACTTAATAAAACTCAAAACAAGGTTTTGCTTTTGCTGTGATTAAAGATTAATTTTTGACACACTTGTGGCACAAAAACGTCTTTTTTTTTTTGTCATGTCTGTCTGGACTACTTTGAGAAGAAAAGCCATAAGATGAAACGAGAGATTAAAGGTCGGCAAAGCTAAGAACATCTCCACATCACAAGCCATCTTTTTGCATATTAAAACATGACCCCATTCAGAGATGTGATTTAAACATAAATAATCGCTGCTTCATTTAAAGCTGAGGAACCAGACTCTCTGTGGACATGGTGGCATAATGAATTCAACTCATAAAGCCTTTGCAAACTAATGCTGCTTAGCATTGCAAAATATTCAGTGTCTGCTTTGGATTAGTTACAGTAGAGAAGAAAAATGACTAATTTGGGCATCTCAAAAGTTTTGATGTTTACTTTGGAAAAAAAAAAAAACTGCAGAAGGAAACTGGTGTAAGCTGTTTTCTGGTTTGGTGAGCAATGCTGTTTGTTGTTGACATCCAAAGATTCAGAGCAGCTAAAGTGTAGCTACAATTAAAAGAGTGTTAGAATGCTGTAAAATCTCAAATGCCATAAATATTTTACTTTAATTTCAGAACATGTAACCATATTTGTCACTTATTTGCAAAGACAGTGAAAAGATTGAACGTAGCGGAGAGGTCAGCTTTGGGGCAGTGAAGCTAAACTGTCAGAGATAGCAGTTTCTGTGTTTTGGTGGTCGTGCTGGTTCTGACAGCAGCAGAAATGTTGGAATATTATATGAGGAGGGTTAGAAGCATGACATGATTCTCTGTAAGCCTGCAGATCTGAGGGAGGATTTAAGAAGTGCACCTGGAAACACTTATCACATACTTCTGCAAAGTAGCTCAATCACAGATGTACTGAAGGCTTCGGAGGGTTTGAATGGTACTGCCTGTCAGCGTGAGGTTACACAGCAACCCACAGTTAAAATGTGCAAAGCACACATCAGTACTGATCAATCTTTCCAGTTAATTTTTCTCACACGTTTTTCTGCTATTTGAAAAAAAATGGAATAATCTAGTGATGAAGAAAATGGAGCCAAAAAACAATAAATGCTACTTTGTTGTGTTCATGCTGTTTTCTAAATAACCATGTGTTCTGGTGCTTTGAAAAATGGTTTATGTTGGTTTTAATGAAATGAAGTTCTGTTGCTTTTTTGGGCTCCTGTTCTGAGTAGAGCATATTTACTGAGACATCACTCTTATTTAATCTATTTTTTGTAATATACCACTTTGAAAAAACTTAAGAGATTACTTAAAATCATCAGTTTCTCTGATTTTACTTTTTATAGGTATATGTTTGAGTAAAATTAACATTGCTCTTTATTCTACAAACTACTGACAACATGTCTTTAGTATTTATTTGCATAAAATGAGAAATGGTCAAAATAACGAAAACGATGCAGTGCTTTCGGACCTCAAATAATGCAAAGAAAACAAGTTCATATTAAATTAGAAACAACAACACTATTGTTTTAACACAGGAAGAGTTCAGAAATCAATATTTGGTGGAATCACCAGGAGGTTTTCATTGGGGTTCAGAGCAGAAGGCTCTTCATTTTTTCCAGAGCTGAATGTTAAAGGATAAATTGACCAGATTGAGAATGAATATTCAATGCTCAATTAGTGCTTCTTAGTGCTCAAATTGTTATTAGCATGAATCAAACAGGAAGTCACACCTTAAGTTTCAGGTTAAAGGACCAACTGGACAAATAATTATTGGCCGAATTAGTCAAAAAAATTTTAATTGTTGTTTTTGCTAAAGTTACTGAACTATCAGAGCAGACAGCATGTCTGCATAGCCCAGAATAAGATCAAATTATGTTATTATTGGTGTCATTGCCACATATATTCACAATGAATTTACATAATTACATATCAACAGCGTCTAGTGATGCAAGTTGTTCAAAACATCTGTGGAAGCCAGGCTTAGCCGTATGCTATAGTATGCATAAGCAGGGGATGCTGGTGTATTTTTCAATTAAATTTGTATATTTCTACATCAAACACAAGGCACATGTGCAGTAGAGTGAGGGGCGTATAATGATCCACATTGACATTCAGGAAGTGACTGATACAATTAGTCACTGCAGTCACATATGGCATCTATTCCTTTGGAATGCACTGACTGCCATACTGAAGACATTTCTGTGTGTTTTTCCCTCTCCGTCATGTTTGCAGCGACAGCCGTATCGTGTAAGGGCCCAGAGGGGCGCAGCACCAGCCAATCGATTGATCGCTGTGTCCCAGATCTTTGTGTCCTCTCCACCCCCTGACCTCTGTACGATTCGCTGACAGCTCCTACTGCTCCCATCATAGTTGCGGGGGGTGGTAGCCCTCCCCTGCAGACACAGCAAACAGCTCACTATGCTTGCATGTCAGCACACTCTGGATGCTTTTCCTTTAAGTGTGGGGGGTTATGTAGAGCAAAACATGCGCTGGACTCGACAACTGCTCAAAACGACTGCACGACATTTTGCTGCCCTTTCCCCCCTGGCCAACCTCTTAAAGACTGACTGCCTGACATGTCCTCCCAAAGGTGGGGTGAAGTGCCTTAGACCTAAGTGACTCACAGGGGTCGGCAGTGTCTTTCAAAGAGATCTGGAGGTCAGAAAGAGCCATCAGGACAGTGTAACAGGAGAAAGATGTCCTGAGGTCCTCACCCTTCCCTATTGTTGATAGAAAATGGCGCTACTGCCTTTGGAGGGATGCATGACGCTCAACACATGACACATTCCCACAAGTTAGTTGTTCCTTACTTGTATAGCTTCGCAGAAATATAGGGTGAAGCAGCATAATTAACTGTATGAAAGAGAATAGATTTATGTTTTATTGAAAATCTCTGTGCTTTCAACTTGCAGGCTTCAAAAAGGTCAGTTCTGTCGTTTAGCAGGCTTTGAAACCCAAAGCTGCAGGCCGCAAGCAGCCTTATGGGAGGCCATGAAAGGGACGTAACAGGAAGAGTGAGTTTAAGAACTGGCTTTGCTGGGCAGGAGGTAAAATGGTGGATCAAACGGCCTCATTTCCACAGCCCTGGAATCCCATTTCACGTTATCTATTCACCTGTTAACATTTTCACATAAAAGGTGTATTTAATAACTCCGAATGCGGAGTGTCTCACTGTGAGAGGCATTCGGACACTTGGATTTAAATGTTTTACTTTTTTTTAACATTAGTTTATAATCTGCAATATGGACATATACATTGTGGTAGGTATCTACATGTCATGGTGTACAGATGTGAAGGTGCATGTAACAAACTCAGTATATAACAGAGGTTATATACTTTAGAATGGAGGGGATTTTATTAATTTTTTTTTTTTTTTGAATGACCACTTTTCACTTTGAATATATTGAAGTATGATGTCACTTGAGTATAAATATTGGGTATTCTACCCACCTCTGCTTATCAGAATCAGATTCAGAATCAGATTTAATTGCTACATTTATGTGGAAAAAACAAAGAATTTGACTTTGTGTGAGGATTTAGGTTTCTGTGTTGTTTTTTTTGGTTAATTTAGTCTGTGTGTCTTGCCCTTGATTGATCCCAGCTGTGTCTCGTGTTCACTGATTTCATCCTGTGTATTTAACCGCACCTGTGTCCCCTGCTGCCAGTCGGATCCTTGTGTAATGTCAAGTCTTTGTTATCATTGGTTTGGTGTAACTCCCAGTGCTACCAGTGTCTGTGTTTCCTTGTCTCATCGCTCACTTGTGCTGCCTGGACTCTGTTCAAGTTCTTGATCATTATTAAACCATAATTTTTCACTACAAACCGGGTCCAGCCACTTTCCAGCCTTACCTCTCAACACAACTCATGAAACTTTGCAATTCATGACACTTTAAAAGATATTTTAAAATACTGAAAAAAACTATGTGCATATATTAATATAAATGCACAAAACAATATTTTTTTCAAATATCACAAATATGCTCTTGTTTTCCAGTAGAGTAGCTGCCTTCTGGAGCTCTGAGGTGTTAGCTGATTTTAGTTTTAGTTTAGATGTTAGTTTTGTTTTCTGTAGCCCCATACTAACAGAAAACATATTTTGTGTCCAGGATGTGTGTGGTCTGTGGAGATGTTAGCTCTTTTTTTCCTGACCCTAGACCTATAAAGTCCTGGATGGAGTTAAGGTCATATAGGTTAATTCTGAATACATAATCACTCTCATATAATGATAATTGTTAGAGATTTTTAAAGAAAATTGCATGGTTTCCTGGTACAGACATGGCAGGAACATGAAGCTATCCCAGAAATTTTACATTGTATACACCCCAAAACAATCCCAACAATTATTCAGCAAACTAATAAATTAAAAAAAGCCCAACAGAAATTGTTTTGCTAGCTGTTTTTTTTCCAACAAGAAGTTAAATTAAGACTCAATCTGTGCCTGTAGTGCCTGGCTGTCGTATGCACAGTTGCTCTGAGGGCCTGACAGGAATTGTGAGAATGCAGAAATCAGCTTGACACTCTGACATGACCTTGATTTCCGGAAACTCACCATGCGCAGTTTTCTGCACCGAGATTATTTGGCATCACAAAGGACAAGTACTTTATTTCTCTTCCACATCTCCGTGTATGTCATATGTTCTCCGCAGGGTAAAGTCAATTTTATGTGCTGCTTTAGGAAGGCTTGGGCAGGCTGTTGTGTAACAATATGTCAGATTTTTATCAGCTGTTTGGCCTTTTAGCTGAGGGCTTCCCGGACCATGCATCATCCCTTGGCCCCTCCTTCCAGTCTGCAGCTGTCAGTGTGCCTCCTGGGCTGGTACCACAAAGAGCAATAACTGGAGAGAACGCACCACATCTAAGCACCCCCCATCAGAACTTCACTCCCCCTCACCCTCCCACCAAACAGCCAAATCCCCTTTGTCCTGAATTGTTGGTAAGCTTCTTGCATTTCTGTACCCTCCATGAGATGGAGGGATAAAGGGTTCAGGGTCCTGCTCAGACATATGACCCGGAAATTCAGAATAAATACATACATCTGTGTTGTAATGTGGCCATTGATTAACTTATATGAATATTAAGTTAACCAATTGTCTGCATGACTTTATCAGTTACCATGCACCACATCAACTACTCTTGCTTAGGACACATTGACATTTTCAAGTTCCTTCACAGTCAGCAGGTTTTTACAGCTGCAGAAAGCTGTAAAAACCTGAAAGATGTTTATAAAGATTATAAACAACTTTATAATCTTTATAAAGAGAAAATAAACATTTTTTCTGATTTAGATGCAGTATAATCATATACAATTGTTTTTCTGAATCATAAAAAACATTTATCTAAAAAATATAAACAAGAACTTGATTTCATAACCACAGCAATACATTTGTACCTTTTTTAAATTAGCCGTTTTTGTTATTTTTTTATGTGATTTTGAAATATATTTACATCAGTAAGTATGTGCAAAAGGTTTTTAGTTTTATCAGAGTAGCATAATCTCACATGGAAAGATTTCCGAAACTTCAAATATAAAATTTTAGTTAATTTATTTACCATTTAGCTGGGGGAATGCCACAATGAGAAATATCAATTTTTAGTACACTCATTGATGCTGCAATATTTGACACCTGAAAATCCTGAAAAATAAAATATATGTACAGTTGAATGCTAAATTATATAAATCTGGATTTATTTTCACTTAACTCAGAAGTTTGTTTCAGACAGGAAATGATGATGAATAAGACAAAGTGAAAGGAGTAAAAATGCATATTTTATAAAAATAAAAAACTAATTAAAATCATAAGATCACTTTAAACTTAAGCCTGCCATTTCTACATTCAGACCAATAATTAATGTTTAAAACAGCAAATATTGTGAGAATCATGGCAGGATGAGGACTCACGTTTGTTTTGGTACCAAATACAGTAAGGAGAATGATAAGGAAAGCATAAAAACATTTCCAAACCAAACAATTGCACCTTTGCATCACCAAGCTGCCATAACACCCATAATATATGATCTATGTTCCAAATGGATGTTTGAGAAACATGTCATGAAAACATCTTTCCCTGTCCAATCGTCACATGAACATGTCCAGTCTGCTGAATGATACAGGAAATATAAATCACACCATTTTCAACTTTTCAGTGACAAATAATCCAAGTGTGTTTGGCCTAAAGCAAAAAGTGGATCTGTGAAAAAGCACCTCATGTTAAAAACTAGAGCATGGTAAAGGATGTGTGATGCTGTGGGCTTGTTTCTCTTCCAACAGCCTCAGAAACCGTCAATTCTGCGGAGTTAAATCAACACTATGCCGAGTCTATTTGGTCCTCATCAGAATTGGTGTTAATTTAACTCTTTTCAGAGTTATTTCAACAAGAAACTGAGTAGTTTTAACACTTGAAAAAGTTATAATTCACGCTTTGTATTTCTGGATATGTTTTATATTCAGCAACAATTTCTCTTATTCCTCGACTGGTAAACAGATGGTGTTCAGGTGCTGCGGACGAGCTCGGTGCACATCAAATGTCACATCCTGGGGACGACGAGTAAATCATATGCACGTATAGCGACAACATGGACTGTATGGATGCTAATTACATCATAAAGCGTCAGAAGCATCCATATGTGCGTACATCCTCCATTTGGTAGAACTGGCAAGGTCTTTGTGTTATGTAACCCATCTGGTGCTCTGCTGCAGGGAGCCGGCGGTTACCATCCACAGAGCCAGCTCTCCTGCTCGGCTTCTTCAGGCTGATTAGCCTTAGATTGTGATGTTGTTCTTCCACGTTAGTTAGAAAATAATAAAAATGGAACTTTAGAGCTTACTGGTGGCAGCTGATCCAGTTATGCGCTGTTCGTGTGAGGCCACGGAGCAGCAGATGCTTGCGCAGCAGCCCGTCTGACGCAGATCACGGCTGGCAGTTCTTTCTGCAGCCAGCCTGACAGGTCACATCAGTTACACACTGCAAAACAAACCCCCCCAAAAAAGCGCCTTCCTTTTTTCATCACTTTGAAATGACCTGGAGGTATTTCAATGCTGCAATAAATAAATAAATAAATAAAACAAACATGTTTGCCAGAGGGTGTTGTCTATTTAAAGCTTCAGCACAGCTGTCAGGCTCGGAGCTCTCGCAGAATCGGCGCTCCACACGCAGCGAGTCGATACGATCAACACATTAGGGGTCGCAAAGAGGAGACCTTTTCTGCAGGTTTGACAACAAATTCTCCTCTGTGGTTTTAAACCCTCCACTTAGCTCTGCTACAAATCCTTTATAAAACAAGAAATAAACCCTTAATTCACTGTTACCACTTATCCTGCGGTGTAATCTGATGGAACATGGAAACACATTTTTTTTGGGGGGGGGAGGGGCAACACAAAATCCCTACAACCGCAGTTAAGCTTATTTACTTGTAAGCAAAGAATGTGAAAACAACAATCGAGTTTTATGATCAGGATGAAAACCTTCGCAGGAGCAAAAACTGTTTATATAATTTTATACTAGAGAGAACATGATTGTTGAGAGAAGTTTATGTTTACAGTTCACCGAGAAAGTATTTACACCACATACTTTTCAAAACTTTGTCATTTTTCGTAGTTTGTTTTTAGTGGAGCTTAAATGATAGACTAACAAAAGATGTGAAATAGAGAAAAAATACATTCCTTTTCAAAATCACCCCCATTTTACTGATGAATGCCGGATTAGATGAGATAATATACTACACATCACCCTGAACACAAAATCTCCACACTGAAACATGGTGGTGGTATTTTTCTTTTTCTTTTCAGGTACAGGAAAACTTTTCTGGCTGGAATACAAATACACACCACAGTTTTCAGATTTTTAATTGCAAAAAAAGAGAAAATTAGAATTTTTAAGTCTCTACCTTTATTCCATTTAGTCTAAAGCATAAATGCCCCACATGGTTGTGTGATATCAAATAGTTAGAATAATATTGCTGTGAATAGCATTAGCATGCCAGTAATGGGAGTTTAAAACAATCAAACAAGACTAAAATATCA
>CAEFZY010018442.1:0-29469 GCA_903066815.1 Brachyrhaphis roseni | reverse complement strand
TATATATATATATATATATTTATGTATTGTTCTTACATTTATTTCTTCATTGAAGAAGATGACTCTTTATTCATTTCTATGACATGAAGATGATTCTCAGCATTTTTAAGAGGGTACTATGGCACCCCATTGCCCCTCTTGGGGTCACCACTGCACTATTTATAGATGCAATACAATTTAATAAAAATATAGAAGTTGCCACATAAATCGAATTCCTTTTGTACATAAGACTTATTGCATTTCTTTATGTTTTTATATATTTTTAATGGGGCATATTTTGTTACTGTGTTGCTGTAACAAGTGAATTTCTGCACAGTGGGATTAATAAATTGATTTTTCTTTCCTTTTCTTTTCACTTCTATTCCATTGGCTTGTTACCTGTTAGTTTATTTTTGTTTTACCATATTTGCTTAAGCCATCACTGAGTAATTTTGTGAGATTGTTTTAGAAAAACAGAGTATCTTTAGTCAGAGGCTTCTTCAAATTTGCTGCAATACAGACTGCTGCAGGAGATCTTTTCTGTCCACTACCATCACCATCTACAACATTTATTTTTAATAATTTTGAATTAAAACTAGTTACAGCAACATGTGGGATCAGTAAAGTATTTCTGAATTTCTGTCTTTTGCAGTCAAGCAGCTGAATGAGTCTGGATCTGACAGAAATGAAGGACAGCTCTCACACGCTGCCACCTTTCTCCTCGTCTCCCGCTGCTCTCGGAGGCTCTCTGACCTTGACCTCCTCACCCCTGTCTCTCCCTCTGTCGCCCGTCTCGTTCCCTCCCTCCCCCACTTCTCTGTCTCCAGCCGCAGCGGAGTCCGCTCGTTCGTCCTCTCCTGTTTCAGAGCTTGCCACCTCTCAATGCCTCGAACAACGCAGCCTGGGACAGGGGGACACGTCCGACCAGGATGACCTGACCTGTCTGAGCTGGCTGCACCAGAGGGGCGACCTGCTGCCCCTGCAGCCTCTGACCAAAGTGACCCCGTTACCCCGACGACAGCCCGGGCAGCTTCCTCCTCCTGTGGCGGCCTCCTCCAAGCCACCGTACTCCTTCAGCAGTCTCATCTTCATGGCGATAGAAGATTCTCCTCAGAAGAGGCTCCCGGTGAAGGACATCTACGGGTGGATCGTGAGCAACTTTCCGTACTACAGGACGGCCACCGGCGGCTGGAGGAACTCGGTGAGACACAACCTGTCGCTGAGCAAGAGCTTCCGTCGCATTCAGAGGGACAAGAGGCAGGTGCGTGCACAACTTCCACCAAAGTTAGCTGAAATTATATGATTGAATCCAAATGTTTATATTATATAAAAGTAAGCCTGTCGCAAAAAGCTGTAAATCAATGAACTGCATTGAAACTATTTTAATTTGCCACGTCTTTCTCTCTTTCTACTAAAAACTGGATTACAAAAGTCTTCAGTCTGATGGATTTGTCTCATTTTTATGAAGGAAAATTTTGTTTACAGAGACTTCATAATTCATTTTATTTGTTGTTTTGTTTGCTTATTTGAAATATTTAAAGTGTCTTCCAGTTTCAATGTTAAAAGTTCCATTGAAATTAAAGTTTATTGATCTTTGAGAAGTTGAACTTGCATTATTATATAATTATAATTTTGTTACTTTAAAATGGTCTGAAGACAACAATATTATAGGATATCGTCGGACAATTTACCATCCAGCAACATTTGTTTTGTGACATGCCTAAGGGCAATTTAGTTTACAGAGACATCATAATAATTTTATTTATAGTTTCAGTTGTGCTTTTTTTTATTTTTTTCATTTCTGTTTTATTTAATGTTTTTTGTTGTCATGTATTATTTTGGTGATTTTAAATATCCTCCACTCCCAGTGTTTAGTGTTCTCTACTAAATTAAAGTTTATTGGTCTTTGCAAGGGTAACATTTTTATTCCATAAAACACGTGATAGACATGTGATCAATATCAATAGATAGTACACCTGATAGAATATTCAATACATTCACTGAACCGCACGGCATTCTGGGGGATGTAGACAGGGGAAAAGCTTTAGCTGCTCAACCTCCAAAAGCTAGCTTAGTAAGGTTGGTGGAATCAACTAAATCACTCGCTCTTTGGTTACCTAGCAACTTACTTGCTCTTTGGTTACCTAGCAACAACCAGCTGAGTAACTTGCGCAGCAGCAGTTCCAGGTTCTGCCATTATGCCTCATAACTGCTTAAAAATGAAAAACAATGACGTGAAGTGAAAACTGTGGGTAAACAGGAAAAGTCATATGTATTTCAGATATTTAAAATAAAAAAAACTAATCAATAACTAACAGTTAACAGTTATCAATACCGATTGATGACACGCTTTTGTCATGTGTTTTTCGGCCTTATTGTCCAGTCGTAAGTATTACTTGAAAATGGTCTCAAACCATCAATATTATTGTTTATCGCAATAATTACTGGAAAAATTTATCATCCATGTGTGTGTTTTGCTGCAGTCGGTGGGGAAGGGGTCGCTGTGGTGTGTGTGTCCAGAGTATCGGCCGGCACTGCTGGAGGGTCTGAGGAAGACCCACAGCTATCACGGCACCAGCAGCTGTCTGATCAACAAGCCTGCACTGTGAGTTCAATCAAAACATGAGTAATTTAGGACTGAAGCAATTCAGATTTATCAGATTAATGATAAATCTAGTATTGAAATAATCAACTAATTTAATCTTATTGATCATTAACTGGAGTACAAGGACTCAAAAAAGAGGCAATTTGCTGAAAGAACAACACAGAGCAGCAATTACAGCACACGGATTAGAAATATATACATGTACATTTTGCATTTAATATGAAAAAACCTTTGTAAATATGTACTTTCTCTAAAGTAGTTTTATGTTCACCTAGTTCAAATTCTGTAAAAATAAAATATATCTCATAATATTATGAACCTTTTCTTTCCAATTATTAACTGTTTAATCAAATAAAAAATAACAGATTATTCTTAAACTGCAGTGATGTTAAGTCAAGCAGAACGGACTGAGCTTTTCACCTACAGAGGTTAGGAGAATTTCTTCAGCTGCAAATGCATCCAAACAATAAACTACAAATGATCAACAGTAATGCTGTTATTACACTATAGACAATAACATTTTAGGAATTATTAGTTTATTTGCTTTTATTAATGTACTTCGAACATTGTATCAAAATGCTTTAGTGGTTAAATGAAAAATCTGCAGACTGTGCCAAAGTTTTTATCTGATTAGTCGTCAGAATAATCAAGAAAATAATTGATTACTAAAATAATCATTAGTTGCAGCTCTACTGTAAATGTCAAATGATTATTTATTCATTATATCACTACATTATATTATTCTTCAAATTTGTTTAACCTCAGAAAGGGACTCTTAGTTCAACTTCAGTCAGAAGTTTCTTCAAATTTGATGTAATGCAGACTGCTACAGGAGGTCTTTTCTGCCAACAGCCATCACTATCTACAATAACTCTGAAGAATCTGAATTAATATGGAGTTGCAACGTTTTATTTTCCTTTGGGATCATTTTATTATTTTTGAATCTGAATAAAAAGAAATACCTGGATGAGTTACTCTTGATCTTGTTTGGTCTGTAGTCCTTTAATCCTGGAAATATTCTTCAGGTGACGGAAGACCGACTTTGTAACTTTATGTGTCTCTGAAGGTTCATTGTCTTGAGTCCATCAGATTTCGGGTGGTAAGAAGAGTAACAAAAAAAGAAAACCACAAGAGGGCAGTTTGTTGCTCTGTTTTATTTAGTGGTTTCAGAGTAAAGTGGTAAACTTGTCAGATTTGTTATCAGTGGAAAACATTTAAAGTTATAATTATTGAACTAGTTTTCAAAAGTATTTTTAAAAACATAAGCTGTTTTGTTCCCAATCTGAGGACTTTCTGAGTAATTTCACACCGACCAGCTGTCGTGTTTTTATTTATTTTTTGGCTTGCGGTTTCGTTTGCAGGTTAGATGGGACCAGCTACGAGGTGCCTGCAGTGTGCGACACGGTGGAGATCTCAGGTCGGTACCGACACCAGGTTCACGTTTCTAAGAAAAGAAACGGACCGACTCGTTTGTGTGCCTTTCCTAAAGCCCGGAGCTCTCCGTCAGGGAAGAAGCAGCTTTCTGTGGCATTTTTATCGCGGCTTTTTTTCAGCGCGCGCCATTGTTCCTGTGTTTGTTTTCGGTCACTGTGGCAACCGCCTTTCTTCGCCTTAGCAACGGGCTTCGTCATTAGTCCGCATTGTTTTAAATCTCTGCGCTTTACGCAATAATTTGCTTGGTGAAGTGTTTAATTACTGCTTTGTTAATCATCCTGACTCTTAAATAGATTATTGATGTTAAGGTTTTAGTGATTAATCGCTCTTTTTTTCTTTTTTACCTCCCGCAGACTCTCTTTCTCACGCCCTGCTCCTTTCTAGTTCCTCTCCCCAAATGCACACGCCTTTCTCCGACGACCTGCCGTGCCCTTTGACCCCTGATCACGAGGAGCTGGTCGCCATGGAGCCACACGAATACCGGCCCCACGAAGTCAGCGAAGACACCGAAAAGGACCCGCTATCCGACAGCGGCTACATCGAGCTGCATTACTACGAGTCCGACCAGTGCCAGTACCTGGTGCTGCCCAGCGAGTCCGAACTGGACCTGGAGACTGTGGAGATCCTGCAGCTGGACGTGGAGGCCCAGGAAGCTGCCGGGTCCCTGTTGGACCTGGCAGGTGGCGTATATTAGCTCAATTAACCCAGATGTTTCAGTCATTAACACGTGTTTCCCCTTTAGACTTTATTGTATTATGAGATATTAGAATGGAAAGGAATGAAGTAGAAATCCTCCTGTATTCAGGCACTTTGGACGCCCAAATTGAACTCTTATGGAAACAGATCAGAACAAATGTTTTTAAAACTAGAAGTATTAAAAGTTAAGTTTTACAGTGTTTGCTGTAATGTTTCTAACAGTTCGAACTAGGGGTGCACCGATTGCATTTTCCTTGCCGACCATGATGTTTAAAAAGGCTGACCTGCTCATACCAATTTTTTTTTTTGTCTGAAAAATTGATGAATGTTGTTGGCAGCAAGTATTGCTGCCAGATTAAAGAAATCTGGTCCGATTTGTCGGTGCGCCCCTATTTCGAACTCATCAACCTCAGGGGTGGAAAAAGCGCTTCCAAACCAAGACGACGTACTCTTACTATTACGTCTTGGTTAAAGTTTCTTATAGTCAACCATGAAGTTTAACAAATAAAACCACATCAAGACACGAACACTTAGTTGAAAAATTGCATTTTCTAATACACACTTGTAATAAATGTGTTTTTCTGTTTCCTTTTCTGAAAATGGTTTCTAAAAGTATTTTGTCAATAAAGTATATTTAATTTATTATGTACTTATTAATCATAAATGTACCGAGGAAGTATGGAGAAGCATTAGAGGAATAACAGTAAAGTATTGGTAGTAATATTTATATAAATAATCTCTTTTCTTTTATCTGATCCTGCTTGTTAGAGATAGTTTAATGTTTTTGATGTCATGTATGTTTTTAAATCCCAGACTTCCTTTCTTCTAGATAATTTTAAGACTTTTAAGCTAAACTGTCATTAAACAGCATTAGTTTCTTTGTACGTTTAATACAACCACTGCCATTTAATTTAAAAATAATAAGTTGGCCTAAAACAGATTTTTTGTTTGTTTGTTTGTAAAGTCAGTGTTTCTCATTTTCTGTTCTGTGAAATAAAATCTTAATTTTGCTTGGTCAAGATAATATTTTTGTCTTCTCTTTTTTCATAATTTTAATATTTTCCTAGAAATGAATTACAGATAGCTTGTACAAAACCACCAAATTAACAAAATAAAAAAGACTTGAATTCATGTGTGATTTCACCTTCTACAACTCTCCTTTTTAAAAGTACTGTACCTTTTTCTAAACGTATTTTAGTAGTAAAACATATCTATTGTTACAAATTTATCCAGGTAATTAACATTTTAGTTGTATTCCATTTCAAATATTCTCTTTATTTTCTATTCAATTTGGCAAATATTTAAACTGTATTTATTTTAATTCACTTAAGTATTAATTTTCTATTCCTGTTTTAAGTTGTGTTCTCTAATCTCGATATTCCTTTAAAATGTCAGTTTTTAGTTTTCTGCTTGTCAAAGATATTTTTAAGTTACTCTAAATATAAATGTGCATTTATGCCATAGGAATTTTTTTTTTTTTTTTGCATTTTGTTAAACAATGAACAAAGAGACTCTATTCATAATCTAATGTTAACAATGCAGTTTAAAAATATATTTATATAAAAAAAATATTTTTTGGATTAGGTAAAACAAGCGAGGAAAAAAAAATCTGAAGATTTATGATGTGTTGTGATGAGTGACGTCACTCCTATGTTGGTTAAATTAACAACAGCAGAGGGCGCTAAGCGCTAAGTCACAACTGTGCATGACTGTTTTCTATTCAAACGAATTCCGGTTGCTAGGATACCGTATCTGTCACCGTTGTGGAAACCTTTCGGATATGATTTGGATAAACGCAAAGTATCCGCTCCTACTTTACATTACCTCCTCGGTCGTTGCGTAAACATCGCTCTCGCTGAATAAAAACTACATTTCCCATTTCCTGAATTTCACTCGAAGGGGCTTGTAGTTTTTACCAGAGCTCGAACGGGGGAAGGAAGTCACACAAAAAACTACATTCCCCGTGTGACGTTTCGCGGGCTGAAGCCGGAAGTGGGCAGTCTAGTTGTGGAAAAAAGTTCTCATGACTGTTTTTGTGTCAGTGTGAAAAGTTGTTCGTTTCTCGGCTCTCCTGAGTGTCTGGAGACGCTTCTGGAAGACTCCACAGACAACACGGCACCGTGAAACTTCAGCTAAAACAAACACGTATGTTACTTTTTCACTTATGTTCCGTTGAACGCAACATTGTTCGTGGATTCTTTTCTTTCTAACTGCGCTCATTTAACAGCTAGTTCTTTGTTTTTGGCTGAACTCTCGCTGTTTTAACCGCTATGTTGGCTCAGTTATGCAGACTCGAAGATGTTCGCGTTAAAATTGGATTTCAGCTCAACTTTACTGCGCCAAACTCACTCTGCTAGCTGTTGATGTTGCGCAAAAGCGGTAATAATTTCTGATTGGGCTAATTTCTTGCATCCAGTCTCTTTGGGACATTCATTGCAAGGAAATGGCTGGCATGCTGCTCAGCAACGCCACACCCTCAAGGTGCTTGAAAGTAGGCAGTGACGTCCTTAGTTTGATGACACATCGTCTCACCTTCTTGTCTTAATTGACGCCATGGAGAACGGTTTTCACATGAAGCCTTGTAACAATGGGCTCCTTTGATGCAGGAAGAAACATGACAAGATTATTGGAGGGCATGCTAAATCCATAAACTGCAGGCGGAGCAGCATGACACCAATATGAACAGCCTGCAGCCACATCCACACAGAGCTAAACTTTGTATCGGTTGACTAGCTGGAATAGTATTTTAATGCCCGCAGGGTGATTGACGGAGAGCTATTAGCAGAAAATGTTGAAACATGTTTTGATCTGGACAGAAAAATGCTCTTTGTTGGGTTTTATTTAAGATAAATTATCTCATTTCCAGTCAGCATTCAGTTTGATTCAAAGATTTAGTTTGATTCAAAATTGCTCGTCATTCAACTATCATCAAAGTTAATTTCTGAAATAAATGCTTAAAATTAAAAATGATATGAGTGCCGTTTATTTGTCCAGACATCAAAGTTAGGCAAAATTTTCACTGATTCATCAAATTTTGATTAAATTTTAATAAAAATAAACATATGATTTGATGCACTGTGGAGGATAATGGTGTAACCATGTAACCTGCTTGTTAAAAGCATTACATTTACATTCATGTTGTACATTTTCTCACAATGAGATCTAATAAAAACTTCAGAAAGTTTGTGGAGCTTTAAAAAACTACGAAAGCCAAGTAAATGAGACAGAAATAAATTATTTACATTTTTTGTACAGTATTGTGGTGCATTTATAGACCACTTTTACATACATACAACACTTTTATTTTGTTAAATTATAATCTATTGTTTTCTTGATTTATTTTCTGAAAAAGAAATTACAAATGACAGAACATATTTTTAAAGTTGTATCATAGTTGTATGAGAGTGTATTAAAGCCTGGTTGCACATTTTCTTTGTAATTATTCAGTTATGAGAGTATAGTTGAGTTTTAGCAAAATACAAATGCAAAAAATTACAAGAAAAAAAATTGTTTTAATGATATAAAAAGTTATCAGGATCTGATGTGACCACCTCAGTTTGTGTAGTTTTTTTTCTTTAAAATAGACTCAGTCATTTACTCAACCATTTCAAAGTCCTGCTACTGATAATTTTTTAATTTTTTTGTGCAGGAGTTACCATAAAATTACTACTTCACTCTCCTAATATCGCAGCTTTTTTCTAGTAATATTAAACTGTATGCTTGTATTATTTAGACTTTATTTATTTATTTGGTTTTTTTGTTTGCAGAATGGGGAGTGATGGGCGACCGGTTCAGATTGTGGACGTAAATAAGGACGATCACTCCTTCACGTTGAACACCGAGGCTTTAGCTCAGATTCTGCTGGACCCGGAGATCCGAGACAAACATGTGGTGGTTCTGTCGGTGGCCGGCGCCTTCAGGAAGGGGAAAAGCTTCTTACTGGACTTCATGCTCCGCTACATGCACAGAAAGGTGAGCCTGAGGTGTTGCCATGACGACACGTGTCGCAGTAAATCAGTTAATCTCATGATAAATTAAAACAAGCTCGATAATGTATATTTTTTATAATTAGTTGTTTTTCTTTTCTCTCTTTCTACTAACAACTGGATGGCAAATGTCTTGAATCTGATGCTTTGGTCTCAACTTGCCTGTTTATTTGAAGGATAATTTAGTTTAAAGAAACATTTAATGTATAGTTTTTTATTAAATTGTCATAGGAATTATGACTTATAGTCACAATAAATTTTAATTTGTTTAAAAAAAACCTGTTAGTTTTACTATTTTCTCCGCTCTTCGTTCAGTGAGTGTTTCAATAAATATAAATAAATCTCAAAATATGATTAAACACTCCTTTATTCGACTGCTCTCCTAAAGAAGTAAGTGGGAATGTTTTTCTAGACCAGCATTTGTTTTTGTGGGGCTGTAATTGCTGTGACACAACCGCAGCCACACAGTTACACAAAAAAGTAATAAATAATTTCTATATTGTGATAATCGTGATAAATAATGTGATAAAACTTTACGTTCACATCGCTGACCTCTCTTTATTTTATTTGTTGTTTCGGTTGTTTTGTTTATTTTTGATATTTAAAATGTCTTCCACTTCCGGAATTAAATGTTTATCAAAAATTAAAGTTTGACTTCCATTATTACTCCGTCACCATTATATTACTTGAAAATTGACCTAAAACAATAATTTTATCATCTGTCATGATAACGTCTGGGGCAGTTTAATGTGACAGGTCAGGTCATGAATGACAAAACTTTTCAGTTTTGTCTCCGACTGGTTTCTCCAGAATCAGGGAGGCATCGATGCGTTAGCACAGCCTGAAAACATGCATGTGACGTGAAACGCCCAGTTTGTGACCAAACCCGTTTGCTGATGAATAATAATTTAGATTTTTGTTGCCAGGTTTCATAGGAAGTGTAATCAGCATGTTTTAGTTCCCGTTTGTTCGTACGCGTCCAACAAGCATCACTCTTTGAGATTGCAACTGATAAGTGCTATTGATTTCTTTTTACATTTTTTTTCTCTCCCATTAAAATGTTTCCTGTTGCACCATTTTAAATTTTAAACTGTAGCTTACAGTGGACAGTAAAACAAGCTGTTAAGTGCGGAGCTAATCAGAACCTGAGAGCTCTGCTCTCCACTTTGTTTGTTATAAAACACTGGAGATGTCTATTTATAGCGCAGGGTGTAATGATAGTTGGAGCTGCTGGCAAAATGGTGGAAAAAAAACCCAAAACACAAACCCTGAGGGAAGCTGTTTCTGCTCTAAAGTTTTATCTGAATGTCAGTTGTATGTTTGGTATTTACGGTTTAACTCGTGTGTCTGCAGAGCGACAATAACTGGCTGGGTCGGGATGATGAGGAGCTGACTGGGTTTTCTTGGAGAGGCGGGTCGGAACCAGAGACCACAGGCATCCAGCTGTGGAGCAAAGTTTTTACAGTTCAGAAGAGCGACGGGACGGAGGTACTGACGTCACCTAGAGATATCAATTTACTTCTCATCTCTGTAACAAACAGCAGATGCCACTTAAAGTTTGATTTTTAGATAATAGCACACATTAAAATGAGCAAATAGAGAAAAAAACATTTACTGTTAACAGGAAATGTTGAATTTAAAAAGAACATTGCAACATTTTTCTTTTTGGGAAAAATAAACAATAGTTAAAGTGGATAGAAACTTTATCTCAGGATTGTTCTCTGTTGTATTTTAGTACAGATACATTTTATTAAATAAGAATATATTTGAAAGTGAATTTATTTCAGTAACAAGTAAGTAAGTAAAGTTTATTTATATAGCAACTTTTACAGGTCATCTTAAGGCACCTTAGGCTTGAGCTTTTTGTGTTCTTTTGGTTTTAATGTTTCTAAAGTTTGTGCTTCTTTTATATATTTCAGCCAGTTAATTATTAACTATTATTGATTATTAACTATAACAGATTTCAAATCCACTTAATTAGAATTGAACACATGTTCTGTTTAAAACATCCTCAGGAAGATGTTTCCTTTTAGTAGCAGAAAAGTTGAGAAAACAGATTGTTGTTGGATGAGTCTGTACATCTGTGTGCCTTTTTCTGGTTTCTGCAGGCTGTGTTTAATTTGAAATTAAATTTCCCGCTATTTGGATTTTTACCAGAACCGCTGTGGCCATTTTTGTTTTGAATGTTGTTTCTAAATGTTTTACATCTATAGATACATCTATGTCTTTAGACTCTATTAGTCAGACTTCCTTAGAGCACACAGCCATGAATGTATCAACTCAGTTTATCTCAAAAAGCTATTTCAGAGATTTATTACACTTCTTTTTTACTAGTTCTTAAAACTAAAGACCTAGCAACTTATTATTTTACTTCAAGGTCAGCTTTTTACATCCTTGAGTTTATTTTTTACAGTAAACAAACAAAATTTTATTCATCTAAATTGACATTAAATTCGAATTCAATTCAAAAATACTTTCCAAAGGGAAACTAAATGTTGCTGTGACTCATATTAATTCAATATTCTTCAAATGGGGATAGTATTGTCCACGCAGACGTTTTTATAGTTGGTCACACACTCAGTCATGATGTCATTCTCCATGTGACTGGCAAAGAGCAATCCAATCAGTAGCCTCAAAACAACCCCGCAGGGCTTCTTGTCACCACCTTTTCACAGTAAATAAATATGATTAAATAAATACAGTTTATTTCTTTACTCTAAAAGTAAAACAAAAAACAAGTCAGTTATTACAGACAATAACAACGTCTGCTGCTGTTCCATCTCTCTCCTGTAGGTGGCCGTGGTGTTGATGGACACTCAGGGAGCATTTGATGACCAGTCCACAGTGAAGGACTGTGCCACCATCTTTGCTCTCAGCACCATGACCAGCTCAGTCCAGGTAAACATCTTACTCTGATCATTACTGATTATTTTGTCGTTGTTGAGTTTTCTGACATGAATTCTGGTTTGGTAGATCTACAATCTCTCACAGAACATCCAGGAGGACGACCTGCAGCAGCTACAGGTCAGTCTGGGTTTGTGTTGTTATTTTTATTTTATTTTTTTAACTTAACTTAAGAGATGAGTAGGTTTCATGAAACCTTTTCAGAAAAAACAGTTCGTCTTATAGTTCCAACCTAATTTTACTATTTTTATTCCCACCTGGATCTTATTGTTGTAGGACTGCTGTAATAAAATAACAGCTGTGTTGTGATTTTAAAGACATCTGTGTATATTTGGGTTTCAGAAGCTAGGAAGCCACCATGTAATGAAATAAGATGCCAACCGTACAGTCCAGCCTGCTCTCCCTAAAACATAAGGGAAAGTGGAGGTTGGCCTTCGCAGTTTAAATTTATCTTGACGCCTTTGTAACTTTGTAATGAAAGGGGAACTATCACGCAAAATTCACATTTGCACATTTTTGTGCTTCCATTTGGCTCAAAACTGGATCTACAAACAGCCTAAACACTTAAAAAAACAAACCCATTTAGTTTTTGGCAATAAGTTGGCATGTTTTAATGTGACTGGTCAGGTCATGAACCTGTCACATTCCATGGGGACTGCACCGTTACTTAGCAACCCCAGCCGAGCTCAGCCCGTTACCTAGCAACCCAAACAGTGTTCCAGCATATTTTGTCTGCTAGTTTTACCTCTGAATGTGCTGTACAATGGCTGCTGGAAAAGACAAATGCTTTGTTGTTGACTCACCATCCATAAACCACTTGGTGAATTTTCACATAATACCGTTTTTGTTTTTCTTATGTTAAAAACAGATTTTTATATTGGAGTGCTATTTGTTGGCCATATTGGAGCATTGTACTGAAGTTAATTGTGACATTTTGCATCATTTTGGTGTTTTCTCCTCTCAGCTGTTCACAGAGTATGGCCGTCTGGCCATGGATGAGATCTTTCAGAAGCCGTTTCAGGTACCATGAATCACATTATCCAACACACTAACTAATGCTAGTGTAGTTATTGTTGCTAAATACAGATATATTTTTATCTCAACATTGTTCTTTTCATCCCGCAGTCGTTGATGTTTCTGGTCAGAGACTGGAGTTTCCCCTACGAATACGGCTATGGCTTCAAAGGTGGCAGCCAGTTTCTGGAAAAACGGCTGCAGGTACCAGTTTAAATGTTTTTGAAATGATTTTAAAAGTGCTGCAACATTTCTAGAATGCTGTGTTTGTATGTTCAGGTTAAGGAGGCTCAACATGAGGAGCTGCAGACTGTTAGGGAACACATTCATTCATGTTTCACCAAGATCTCCTGCTTCTTGTTGCCCCACCCTGGCCTCAAAGTTGCCACCCACCCCGCTTTCCGGGGGCAACTGAGCGGTGAGACTGATTTAGCTTTAATTTTAATAGAGAAAATCCAAACGTTGCTGATTCTGCCGATGAGTTTTGATAAAAACTGGAAGTAAAGTCTCTAAATGTTGCCGTAGTATACAAAGATGAGTCAGCTCTGATGTTTACGAATCATATCTATTTAAGTTATTGTGAAGAAATCTACACTACAGACATTAACTATTCTGCAAATCAATTAATAGCACAATAAAATAACAAGAGTGTAGTAATTTCCAGTTGTTAAAGAGATACTAAGTTTTAATATCATTGAAAAGCCGCCATTTTGAGAAATTCTGCAAACATTTAACACCCAGTAGGAAGTAGTTAGTTTGCACTACTTGCCCGTTTTGCCTGTTTTCCCCTCTTAGCTGAATGATTATTAGTATTTTTTTAATGCAATTTTGGTTACAGAGACTTATAAATCATTTTTTAATTATTGTTTTGTTTATTTTGGATGCTTAAAATGTCTAAAATGTTTTCCAGTTCCAGTGTTAATTTTTTTTTTAGAAATTAAAGGTTTTTACACGCATTCATAAGCCTTTACAATTAGTATATTAGATGAAAATAGTGACAAAATAACAATAATATTGTTTATCGCAATAATTTTTGGGACACTTTATCGTCCAGTAAGATTTATTATCTTGACAGCCTAATAAGAACAATCCATAAAGTAGGATTTTTAGAAAACACTTTTCAATAAATCACATTTATTGATATAGTGAAACTATAGACAACTCTTAATTCTTTACAAAGCTAAAAAAAAAAAAAAAAAAAAAAAAATATGTTTGGAAAAACATTACAAAATTGTTTAAGATTAAGGAACAAAATGTATAATTTAAGGAAGAAATCACAGTTTAAAATACGCAAATTCAGAACAAGTAGAAAAACGTTTGTGTGTCAGTAAATGGAGCCAAACTGTGATGATTTAAATATTGAACAAAAATATTGAATGAAAGCAATGATAATTATTCAAACTCTTCTAACAAAACCACTTCAGTTCCAGATAAAAAAAATCAAAATAATATGCATATATAGTTATATATATTCAGAAAAGCAAAGTGTTTCACAAATAGCTTTAAAAAAATGCAAATATAAACATTACAATAGAAAATGTACAACTCAGTAGGAAAATGTTATCTCAATCAAGACATAAAACTGTTCAAATTATCATATAAACATATAATTACTACTGGATATAATATATAATATTGATTGTTGGCATTTTTGTTACTGATGTTTTTTGGTGAAATTTAAAGAAATAATAATTCTTCATTTGCTGTAATAAAAACTAAACAGATACTATATCGATTAGTTGTTTTATATATGAATTATACATGTAATAAATGTAAGATTACTTGGGTAGATAATGAGTTTTTACATTATCTTTCATGCTGTAAGTATTTTTTGCACACATTAATCAAATAAAACGTTTAATTTGTTTCCAGATGTTGCCGTTGAATTCAAAACGCAGCTGCAGTCTCTGATTCCCAAACTGCTGCATCCAGACAACCTGGCTGAGAAGGAAATAAACGGGAACAAAGTGACCTGCAGAGGCCTGCTGGAGTTCTTCAAGGTGAAATCCTGCCGTTCTCTGCAGTTCTGCTGAAGCCCGCTCCGTTTTTCTTACTCCGTCTTGCTTTGGTTTCCAGGCTTATATTAAAATCTACCAAGGAGAAGATTTGCCTCAACCAAAGACGATGCTCATGGTACGTGTCGACATGTTGGCAGGGTTTGTTTTCTGCTGGAAATCCTTGAAAATGCCTGAATTTCAATTAAGTGTTCAAGTTCCTGATTTCTCTGTCAAGTCCTTTAAAGTCAAACTGCACAGTTTGGTAATAAATCTAATGTTTGATTAAAAACCTAAATTTGCAAAGTGTTATTTACACTTGAAACCATATATTTTCATACACCTAATAATTTTTCTCACTGTCTGAAGTTAAATCAAACTAAACTTTTCTTATTTTATATTTGTTAGAATTACAAAAAATATTTCTATTTGCTAAATGCCAGAAAACTTTTCAAGAATATTTTTTAGAGATGTTTTTCTTTTTTTTACTTTTATTGTGTTTTAGCTTTTAAAAATCATTTACCTCAAGATTTGTTTGGATTGTTTCAGTATGTAACATTTATTACTCCTAGAGGCCAAGACACTTATCGATTGTTTTGTATGTGATTGATTTCTTGATATTCAAACTGCACAGTTTGTCTAACCTGATATTTGATTAAAAGTCTAATTTTACTAAACATTAATTATAGTTGAAACCAGATATTTAAATAAAGTAAAAATACTTTTTAAATTCACTGTCTGAATTTAAATCAAATGAAACTTTTCTTATTTTAGATTTGTTAGAATTACAAAAAATATTTCTATTTGCTAAATGCCAGAAAACATCTTGAGGAAATGTTTTTGACTTTCTTTGTGTATTGTGTTTAAACATTTAATTTGAGCAGGAACGTCGTTTACTTTAACACAATTTGGATTGTTTCAATGTATTGAACATGTACTATTCATGTGATTAATTTCTCTATAAAGTCTTTGAAAGTGATGGATATTCAGACTACACAGTTTAGTACTAAGGTGCAATATAATGTTTGATTAAAAGCCAAAAATCGGAAAATGTCATTTATTGAAATCAGATATTTTCATACACCTTATAAACATTTTTTGCAACTTTTTCAAACCAGTCAGAAGTTTAGGATGTGCGTAAGAGAGACATTTCAACACATAAAATTAAATTATTGTTTTATTTTTCCATATTCCTGCTTTAGGAATGTAAAATACTGTCATGATGGTAAATTATATAAAATAGTGTCATTTTTTTTAGTTAATTTGTATTGTTTTTATCTTCAAAGTCTGGTGCTGAAAAAGTTTGAATTCTTACCTTAAAATGCTTGAATTTTGCTGTGGGAAAAGTGTACAAACTGTGTGTTATGGAGCTGGACAGGCCTCTCAGTTTGAATTATTTTGTTTTTTTCTTCACTATTAGCAACACATGTGTTTCTGATTTTACTAGGCCACAGCAGAAGCCAACAACCTGGCAGCCGTAGCAGCAGCTAAAGATCAGTACCAGAAGAACATGGAAAGGGTGAGTTTTCTGCCATGCATGATCCACATCATGCATCTCTACGGTTCTGGTTCTTTAGCATGTGTTTGTGTTTTTATCCCGCCTTAGATCTGTGGAGGAGATCTGCCGTATGTAGCTCCAGAGACGCTGGAGGAGAAGCATAACTTCTTTCACAGAGAAGCCATCCACATGTTTGCAAACACAAAGAAGATGGGAGGACAGGAGTTTTGCGATCGCTACCAGGCTCAGCTGCAGAGGGAGCTGGACGAGATGTGGCAGTCACTTAGCAAGCACAACGAGGTGAGACTTGTTCTTTATTCTGCATGAATCTGAAAGTTTTATTTTTGAAGTCCTTGTCTAGTTTTATATTTTGTTTCCAAAGGAACCTGCATTCCCTTTAAAGTTACTTTTAATGTTTTTTCTTTGGACATTCCCTGTTTTTCAACCTAAACATTTTTTTAAATATTAGTTTACCTAAGGGTGTTTTCACACCTGATTTAGTTTGATTTGGGATCAAAATTGCAACATTTGTTGCATTTTCAGCTGCTGCCATTGGCTTTTACACTGCACTGTGTCAAACTATCCAAACAAATTGAACAACCTGTTCCCCTCCTCGCCTGTGGGGGCGCTGCACCAAGAACCACTGAAGGAAACAACACAAAAACCTCAGAAGACACTGAGCACAACTTTCTTCTTTACAAAATGTAAACAAAGTGGAGTAGCGTCAGATTTTAGCTTCTGTTGGATTTCTCTTTTGTCTTTGGTAAAACCCACGAGCCATTTCTCCTGCCATCGCTAGACATGCATTTGTTTTGTTATATTTACCCATAATGCCCTGCGCTATAGTCCACTTTCTGCTTATGAAAGTGGACTATATTTTTGAAAGTTATGAATTCAAACCACACCAGAGTTCACTCTTTTGGTCCGCATCAGTGTTCGATTACTTTCACATCTCTGCAAACGAGCCAGACTTTCTACACAAACTAACTGGAGTTTGATTAAAGCAGACTGAATGCGACAACAGAAACTATCCCTCGAAATGACAGAAAACTTTAAAGACTATTTTCAATCTCATTTATCCTCATCAGCTGCAATTAGTAGAGAAACATCCCCTTACCGAACTTTAGTAATAAAAAATAAAAACGCAGAAAACAAAAGCTAGTTACAGTTTGTTCTGCCATGTTACCTCTTCACCCCTTTTTATTCATAAACAAAACATTTTGTGAGCTTAAATCATTTTGTTGTTGTTTTTTTTAATTTCATTAAATTTTATTCTGTGCGTTCCTTGACACTTAATAAAGGCTTCAACAAGGAAATAAAAGAAGATTATGGTATGGGTCTTTAATGGCAGGTCTCCAGCTAACTTGGGAATTATCTTATCACATTATCATCTCTGGTATCTTTTTTTCCAATATTTAAGTCATAAAATCAGAATAAATTGTTTATTTGTGATCTCCTGAAGTGGCTAGAAATCCAGATATAAATGCTTTTTAGAAATGCTTCAGTTTTAAAACCTATTTAGGCCAAAATGATTATTACTTGTGGAGTGATCAGAGGTTTGTAGAGCTCCCAAAAATTATACTAGCACTACTTCAACATATTTTTACTCAAGTAAATATTGGCCATCCAAGAAATTACTCAAGTAAGAATAAAAAAATATTTGGTAAAAAAAAAAAAAAAATCTGATCAAAAACATCAATCATTTCATATCTAAAAATTATAACATCAGACGGACCAAAAGTTAAATGAAAATAATTCATATAAATGATTACAAAATCAGGCAAAAGAAACAATTTTCCAAGAAAGTTTATTTCAATATAAAACTCATAAAACTGGAATACAAACTGCAGGTCAGTGTCTGATGGATTTTTTTTGTTAAAACATGTTTGTTTTTATGCAGTGAAGTTACTCAGTGGATGGATTATCCAGAAAGTAAGAGTAGAGATGCTTCATAATAAAGTCACTTAAGTAAAAAGTACAGTGTAATAAAAGTAATTATTTTTGTCTAAAAAGTTACTCAATGTAACTGAGATTTACAACTTGTAAAAATCTGGAATGAAAAAGCAGCCAAAGTCAAAATATTACCAGAAGCCATGAAGAACTTTGATTTTGATTTGTTTTGTTTCACAATGTGACGATTAAATATTTTCTTTGTTAAAAAGGCTAAGAACCTCTTCAGCGCCTTCCGGACTCCGGCGGTTCTCTTCGTGCTGATGTGCCTCCTCTACATCCTGTCGGGCGTGTTGCTCTTCGTCGGCCTGACGACCTTCGCCTGGGTGTGCGACTGCGGCCTGGGGCTGCTGATGGTCGCCATGTTGGTGTGGGCCTTCATCCGCTACTCCGGCCAGTACCGGCCTGTGGGCGGAGCCATCGACCAGGCTGCCGGCGTCGTCCTAGAACAGGTTTTTGTTTTATTATTTATTGATTGATTTTTATTTAGAAACATATTTGTTTACAAATAAAAAACAAAGGAACAGGATGTGAAATGTAAGCGTGGAGGGTAGGTTGGTATCAAAACAAAAAGCAAAAAGTTGATATTACAGACATGACAAATTTATTATTTTATTTATTTATGAGGACTTGGAAAAATGCTCAACTTTAAACCAACTCAAAATAAAAAACATTAAGTTTTATACACTTTTGAGTTAATAATGAGGAGATAATTTAATGTTTGCGGCCATGACAAATTTAGTTTGTAATTATTGAGAAAGAGGCAGATTGTTCTTCTTTTTCTGCTCTCTTTTAACTCATGTAGAGTCAGAGTTATAAGAGAATGTTTGTACATTAACGAAGAAATGTGTTAAATCAAGTGAATAAACTGATTATTGATTGTTTCAGTCAAGTTGATGTTGGAAGTATTTTTAGCTGCAAATGCATCCTCTGATCAAGCATACACACTAAAATAATGGTGTGTTGTTGACTTTTAGGCAATAATGTGATTTCTTATCACATTATTGCTTTTTATTTTTATTTGTAAAACTACAAATAAAAATCTGTTTATTTGTAGTTTTTTTTAAATGTATTTCTATTATTGTATAAAATAAGTTTAAGTATTTAAATAAAAAATCTGCAGAATGTGCCACTTTTTCATCAGAATAATTGATAGAATTGTTAATTGGAGCCCTAATCTCCATATTTGTTTCTCTGTCTCTTTATCTTTATAGATAAATAGATAGAAGGTAACATTTCATCAAATCTAATAAATAATCTTCTTTGTGTAATTTTTTTAAGGCTACGGAGATGTTGAACAAATCGAGAGGAGCACCAGTGAGCGTCAAGAAGAAATCCAGCTAGAGTCCCGGGGGTCTCTAATCCAGACAGACGGCACACAAACCCAAGCACACTTCTAGCACTAAAGCCTTATCATCATCATCATCATCACCCTCACTGGCCCTGGGTGACGACTGCCCCATCCTGACTCACCAGCATCAGACACAGCCTGTTAAAGTCCAGGAACATCCCAAAACAAAACCCTCTTTACAAGTTTACAGTTTGTCTTAACAGAAAGGTCAATGTTTACCTTCTCACCTCATGGAAACATTCAGTGTTTTAAGCCTTACCGGGCTGAGACGTGGGTCCACTTTGTAGTCCGTCTTAAAGTACTTCAAAATGCAGCTTTAAAGCTTTTACATAAATGCCTGCTTCTGTAGCTTCTTTATTATTTTCTTCCATTCCTCATAGCCTCAAAAATATTCAGTTCTTGTAGATTTGCTTTATAGATGTTACAAGCTAGCATCCCTTGGAAAGATAAATTAGCAGAAAAAGAAGCACCCTTTCTTGGGAGCTTTGTGTCATTGACACTAAGTTTTATTTTTTTTTATTCTTTTGTCTGTTACACCCTTGATGGAAACATGTCGGGCACTACAGATAAACCAGACGCAGCTTTTTCAGTTCTAGCTGAAAAAGAAACGCAGTTCTGGAATAATGAGGTCAAATCACCAGCATACGAAAGCAAACGATCAGTCAGCCAAAGAGTTAGCTTTAAACGTCCTAATATAATGAAACTATACTGTTATCTCTTCTACATGTTAATATAATTAATTACCTGATCACAAAGCAACCACCGTCTTTAAAAACAAAAACACAAAATAAAAATTCTGATTGTTGCAAATCTTATCATCTTTGCCTCAAACGTCATCAGTAATATTTATATTCACACATTATAATCTGAGCTTTCAGGGAATACTGAGGAACAACGCTAGCATGTCTCTGTGATGGTATTTCAGCTTTTTCCTAAAGGTTTCTTACTCATAAAAACCGATGTATTTACAGCTTGAACTGTCTGTGTGAAATGTCCTACATGTGGAGCAGATGAATGAAACTGACAGGCTTCATTTTTCTGCATCCACTGCTTGACTGATCAGTTTTGACTTTCAGTTCTTACAAACTGGATTTACTTGGTTGTTTTTTTGCAGCAAATCAGAAGGAATTTGGTGGCGGATTAAAGGGCTGCTATTATTTGCAACAATATCCTCCATTCCTGAATAGATTAAATCTTTTTTTTAAGTATGATATGATTGGAGAAGTGAAATAGAAAGCATTAGGTATTTTAAAAATATCCAGTGTCGCGTGTAATGGGGGCCATAATGTGCACTTTAACACCTGATCATATTCTGTGTACACAACGATGGAAACTCGGGCTTTATTCTTAGTGAATGCATGAAATTATATATGCAAGTCTGAAGTATTCAGGGCCAAAAGTGACTATTGAGATGATTTTTCACCATTGTGTGGTTCTTTGTGTTTCTCTTTTCGTTTTTGTCCACTAGAGGGAGCTTGTGGACGTCTTACAAGCAGTTATTTTTGCACTTTGCCTCCTCTTTGGTGCTTGTTGCACACAGCTCATTCCAAATGTGGGAAACAAATGCATGCAATATTGTAGTAACAGAAAATGTAACAATCTCCTGCATTGATCTGATGACCATGACTTTGACATAATGCTGTTTTATAAAGAATAAACAGAGGTTCACACTGTTCCTGCTGTTTTGTTAGCTTATATCTGACCTTATTACACTTCGTTTGGACAGAAGTCAAATACAAAAGAGTAATCACTAAATTGCACAAAGTAACAGAATTTAATCATATTTTGATATTTATTTACATGGACTGGTACTCTCACTGAACAAACAGTGGAGAAAATAGTAAAATTATAATCTTTGGGGGATTTTAAATATCATTAATTAGAATTTATTGTGACAACAAGTCAAAAGTCTTCTAATAAACCTGTAGAGCAAATGAGAACTTGTATAATTGAAACCAAATATTTATATTTTTTTTCTCTTTCTGACTACGTACTTGCTTCCTGTTTAATGTTGGAATTACAAAATATATTTGCTAAATTCAAAGATAATGAGTGAGAAAATTTCACAATTCTGTTCAATTTCTGGAGTTAACTTGCACTAACTTTAAAATAAAAATAAAAGCTAAGATGATAGAACAGGTCTAATAAACCTTTTGTCATGTGAACCAAAATCAAGAAGCCAAAATGATTCACAGATCAAAAAAGGGCAACAAAATATTTTTTTTTTAAAGTATATTTTTACCTACTCAACAATAAAATAAGTTCCAGTACTTTATGAGAAATGAGAAAAACTGTCATTTTTTTGTGTAAAATGGAGGGGAGGTGTTATTTATTGTATATTCAAAACTTAAAAGTACTTATATGCTATAAAAAGATTTTCAAAACTAAAATCACAAAAAATTGAGATTTCTTTTAGTGCCTGTTTAACAATAAAGCAGTATTTTACTTTTACAAATAAAGCAGTCACATTTTTGAGGGAAAGAGATGTGTAAAAAAAGGCATTCAGTTGGTAATTTCTTCTGGAAAAAATAGTCTGTTCTATTCTCAATAAAAACAGGCTTTAGGCAACTCTTTCTCCTGAAACACCTGCTATTCTTTGCCAAGTGTAATAAATTAATCAAAAGCAAGTTTAATTCATCAAAATTTGCTTTTGAGAATCATTTGATAGATGCTATTAAAATTCAATAAAAAAGAAAACACATTGTTATTAATGGACAAATACTTTTGTGTTGTCCCTGACATTTTCTATTTTATGTTGGCATAAATAAAAAGCCTCCATCTACAGCAACCAACTGTCAATTAGGGGCCTCAGAAAATCAGTCCGCGGACCACAAATGGCCCCCGGGCCGTCCTTTGCACACCCCTGATTTATATGACAACCTTGTGTTGGCTTCAGTCGACTATTTTGTTATCTGATGTTAATAGTGAACTCTTGACCCACCGATTTCACTATTTTCAAGCTTAGCTAGCTAAAGGGGTTTTATCCTATTTTTTTTATACGTTTCCACGCAGATAGCCTCTCAATAATTTATTCTGCTCAGGTCCCCAGGATGTTCAAGTGTTTGTATCCGCTCTACAAATATCTGAATCTCGTGAGTCATCCATGTTTCTCATCATCCCGGCTTCCTCCTCCTCCTCCTGCTCGGTATCTACCTCTCTCTCCCTCCCTCCGCCATTCGATGCTCCACAAAAATCTCGTGCAGCAAATTTCGTGTCCCTTGTTTCCTTATATGGTGTTCGGCGCCGTTGCCCCGCCCTCCTCTGCGCCGTGAGTGAGGCGCGTGCACCCGACCGCCGCTCATCGTTCGATTTCCATATTTGGAAGTGAGTTCAACGAAACCACCCAAAGGGGAGGAGGAGGGAGGGGCGGCGGAGGATTTCCTCCCACTGCTAACATGCTAACATGCTAACCGCTCTGTAGCCCCGACTGGCTATAATGACAGCAGAGAGGATCAGTCAACCCTCTCGCCATTAATGGCATAATTAATTGCACGTATTCACTTACAAGAACAGTTATAATGCTAATTAAACCAACAGTTATACACATAATGCGTAGCGAGTATAGCGAGTAAAACGTAAAGAAAAAGCTAATAAATAATAAAAAAAAAACTAGGGAGTACATGCTTACTACTACTACCAATAATAATAATAATACATAAATTGACATTTTTACATTTACTAAAAATAATTTACTACTTACTTGTGTAAGTAGTATGGGTTATATTTGCTTTGTCATCACAAATCAATGAAGTTTATTTGTATAACGCATTTAGCAACAAGACAATTCAAAGTACTTACATCATAATAACACAAAAATAGAAAAAAAAAATCATAAAAACAGCATGCAGTCACCAACTGAGAAACCAGAATAAACATGACATTTTGTCAAGTGTTATTATTGAATTTAATTAATTTCAATTCGGTTTATTTATATAGCGCCAATTCACAACAAATGTCGTTTCGAGGCACTTTATAGAAATATAAATAATTATTGAAATTAAATCGTACCATACATACATTTTGATTGATACTTAAACAGTACAGTAAGCTAAATTAAGTATTCAAAGTAGTTTAATTTTAGTAGGAAGTAATTTATTGGGAATACAGATGCAAAATAAAAAGGCACGTTCAAAAACAAACAAAAATATTACAGGAATATACAAAAACCCCAGCTGTAATAAATGTGTCAGTATAATAAACATCCGAGATCAAACTCCAGACAAAGCAGTCAGATTACAGCCGTCGTTATTACACATGCGCTCACGCTTCGTGCACGCCGCTACACCCGGGAACGCGTTTCCACGCGCGCTCCCGCAGTGTATATAGTCGTTTCGTCATCGGTCCATTCAATTTCTCTCAGACGCTGAACTGTTCACTGCTCTGACAATGGTAGGTGTTTTTTACTGCTTTTTTTTTTTTGAACTGGTTTTGTTCACGTTTTAAATAACGTTCCCCATTATAGATATGTAGAAAGTACACGGTGTTTTCGTCTTTTAACAGGTCAAATTTGTGTTTACTGGTGTTTTTGTTGCTTAGCATCATACTCTCCTTACCGGTTGGCTGCCACAGTTAGCAACCCAGAGCTAATGCTGCCCTGCTGGTTTAGCCGGTTATGCTTTCCCGAAACAGTTACATGTGTTGAGAATTTTTTTTCCGCTTCAGTGAATAACCACAGCAGGAATCTTTCTTTCTGCTGTAATGGGGAAGATAACACTGACACTGGCGCCATTTCGGCGGTCTTGGTGTGGTTCGCAGGGAAAGGTCTGAGATAACGTTCGCGGCGTTGCCATGACACTGCGCCGATGTTTTCACTGCATCGTGTTTCTGTTATTTCACCTCCAGACTCGCCTCGCTGGCAGGTGCAGCGGCGCCTCATCTAGATAGAACCGTGTCGTTAGCATTCTTAGCTACTGGTATGACTGGCGCTAGCTGAGATTTCTCCTTCTTTGTCTCTCCTCCGCCTCTTCACGCTCAGTTTCTGTCACCCCAGCTCTGCAGACGAAGCCAATTTGAGCCAATTTGTCTCTAAATAAAACATACGGAGTATTCCTTAGCAATGCTGAATAAATAAGTGATATTTGACAGTGTGTGTCTGGGTAGTTTTGCCTTATATAGCAAGCTAGCGCTCACATGTGCTGCGTTCATGGCCCCACCCTGAATTTGGTGCAAAGACCATTTTGTCTCCCACTGCTTTATAACGCCACTCTCATCTTTTCCATGCTCTTTTGCTCGCCGTGAGCATATTTGTTTGCTGTTTTCTTCTGAAATGACGTCCAAAAATAATCTAGGTTATGTAACATTAGGGTTAGCAGAGGCTAAAGCAGACTGCCGCATCTTGTTTTGTAGCTGCGCATCCTGCCAGTAACATGAAGGCCCACCACATCATTTTACCAAAATAGAGATGGAGATTTATAATGCATGCTGTATTAAAGGGATCAAAAGGATGGAGTTGAGATTTTACCTTACCGAGGTGGGAAGAGTATACAGAAATTTTACTCAAGTTAGGGTAGAAATACTTTGTAATAAATTTCTCAGTACAGCATAGTAAATGTACTTTTTTCCCCATAAAATAGTCACTAATATAAATGTATCTAGTTACTGCCAAACTCAAAGTGTGAAAAACCTGATTTATTTTTTATTTTCTAAAAGATTTAGATCTGATCTTCTAATGATCAACAACTCGCCACTCTAAATGTAAACAACAGATTGACTCATTTCTGTCACCCACTGGTTAATTTACCACATCAGGCTTTGGGTGTAAATGTTTCATCATCTGAGAACCCACAGCATTACACAAGTCTGTATATTACAGGGCCAGTTATTGAATCTATGCAGAACTTAATTTTCTTGTGAAATAAAAACAAGTTGGACAGGTTGGTTTGGTCGAAGCTGCAACAAGGCTGGTTTTAACGACTATTGCGTCCTGCCAATTGGTCTGTAAATTCCTCAACCACACCTGATCCTTTATTTTTGTTTCATTGTCCTTACAAAAGTAAATTGGAATCAATTAAAAATGAAATTGGCAGGTCAGACCTGAAAGCAAACTCAAATTCTAGGAAATTATGTTCAGATTTGACCATTTCTCAGATTTAAAGGTTTTGTTTTTATTATATGAAGGGAAAATGTTCTAAATGTCAAACCAATCTGTCCTCTGATTGTAATAATATTTCAATTAACTTTTAAATATAAACTACAACACACTAATTCTTTTCAATCAAAATGGGAAAAATAAAATAAAAAACCAGGAAATCTGTATCCGTCTGGAAAAGCTTGATCAGCAACTCTAAGTAATGTGTGTTATTTAGTTTCAATTCAGTTTTTTGTTGCAGACGCTTATAAACGCTGACTCAGTTTAACTAGTTTCTCTTCTGAGTCTGACATGAGCAGAAACGATGAAAATGCTCGGTGTTAAAGGTATGAAGGCCTTATTTTAACTCCAGCAGGTAATGAAGGCTCTGCACACTGAGACTGTGGATCTTGAACTTTGAATTGTGTAATAAATGGTTGAGATTAGATAAGCTGAGAGCAAAGTGAAGCTCTTTTGAACAGAGAAAAACTTCATGTTCACTTTTAAAAAAGGGTATTTTCTTAAATCTAACAAAGCAGACGAGTAAAAAAAATATGGAAACTAAATAAAATGCTAATTTTTGTGTGAAAAAAGTCAGTTTTATATTTAATCTGCCTGATAGGAAGGTGGGATTATTATGATGGATTCTTAACCCTTTAATGAAAAATTCAGGAAATGGGGGAATATCTGCACCTGGATGATGGAATAAATATCCAGGAAGTGTTCACTTATTAACGATTCTGCTGGTTAATAATTCCCACTATGAGCTTTTAACACCCTGAGCAAACAGAGACATGCTGCAGTCTGCTCCGCTCCTGTCTTTCCTGGCCTACTTCCTCCTCTTTGTGTTTTTTCCACTGATATGTTTATCGTCTCTGCCTGAGACGGGGGTTTCTCCACATGAAGTGGTTAAGCAGAGTCAGGAGATTTGACTGAGTGTCTTTATGGGCCGTTTGGGACTGATTTGGATTCAGTTTTTTTAAACAGAGGCTTTATTGTTGTTTTTTTTGGGTGTTTAATTCCCGACTGCAGCCTCTCACACATGGCCGTCTTTACCGCAGGAATGCATGACACAAAGAAGCTTATGTAATGTTTTACACCTACCGGCCGAATGGGAGTCACAAACTTATTCAGATTTAGACATTAAATATTTTTATTTATTATTGCTTCTATTGATTAAGTTGTTAGTTTTTGTTTGTTTTAGGTTGCTTTTACCACACTACGTCTGTCTGTGGTTTGGTAGAGTTTGGTAGTAACTAGTTACATTTACTAGAGTTACTCTTTAAAAAATGTACTTTTATGAGCAATTTTATTATGAAGTATTTTTACTCTTACTCGAGTAAAACTTCTGGATTTTCTACCCACTGAATGAAAAACAAACATGTTTTAACCAAAAGTTCATCAAACACAGACACACACGCAGTATTTATTATACTTTCATAAGTTTGTTCTTTTTTTTTTTTAATCAAAAGATTTGGGAAAATTTATGTTGCCTGATTTTGCTATTTTTTGTTACCTATATGAATTATTGTCATTTTCATCCTTAAAAAACGAATATTTCCACTTAATTCTATATTTTGCTTCATCCGATGATGTAATTTTTAAATATTAAATGATTGATAATTTGATCAGTTATTCGGTACTTTTTACTTTTGCTTGAGTAAAGACATGTTGGTGTCTCTCCTCTTTCTGGAGTGTTGTTTGGGTTCGGGTCTGTCTTGGCACCAGCTCGGCTAACGGCTAACGGCCGGTCGTGACCACACCTTCAGCCGCTTCAGTCTGTCTTATCAGTGGCCGCCATTGGGAGGATTCGTGCCGAGCGTGACGGTCACATGTCGTCCTCTCAGGTTCCTCGGCTCAGTCGTCTCTCTGTTCGGTCACAGCTGGCAAACGGAAACCTGCAGCAAACGCTTTAATCAGCACAACTTCCCAGAGTTTTTAAAAAGATATAAGATGGATCTCAAGAATCAAGGAAAGAGTGTCTGTGTATAAATTAAGAGGATGTTTCTTTAAACTCACCAGGTTTCAGGTTTTCTTCAACAAAATATAAAATTTAGCATTGTTAAGGAGTTAAACGTAACATTTTCTGTTTAAAATAAATGCTTCAGGTTCCTTGATTGCAATAGTTTTATCTCCAACAGTAGCAGCATTTAATCATATTTTTGAATTCACTGATATTAATTGATGCTTTTGCGAAACATTGTTATGGGAAATGTTGTTTTTACCAATTTCTCTATTTATTTTATATTTATTGAGACAATGATATATCAAAATTCTTGTGATGTTCTTCACTGCAAATAATAAACAATAGAATAAACAAGTGATTTAAAAAAACATTTTCCATATTTTATAATCAGAAGACAATAACAAATTGTCCCTGAAGTTATTACAATCAGTGATAATATTGTTTTCTCCAAGTATTCGTGTAATTAAAGTAATAATAATGCAAGAACACATTCTCAAATATGAATAAATTTTAAATTAAAATGAATATTTAACACTGGAATTGGAAATCATTTTAAATGTCCTAAATAAATAAAAAACAGAAATAACAAATAAAATGAATTATGAATTCTCTGTAAACAAAATTATCCATCAAAAGAGCCCCAGACTGAAGACATTTATCATTATTTTTGGTAGAAAGAGAGGAATCCTTCTGATCTATCATGCGATCAGTTGATTGATCGGGTCGGGCCCGGCTCCTGTTAAGGTGTCTTCTGTTGACGCAGGCCTCCGGTGTTAAAGTCACGGATGAAGTGATCGCCGTCTTCAACGACATGAAGGTCCGTAAGGCTCAGGCGAACGAGGACGAGAAGAGGAAGAGGAAGAAGGCCATCCTCTTCTGCCTCAGCAAGGACCTGAAGAACATCGTTCTGGACGAGGGCAAAGAAATCCTGCTGGGCGACATCGGCAACACCGTCATGGACCCGTACCAGGACTTTGTGAAGATGCTGCCGCCCGACGACTGCCGCTACGCCCTGTACGACGCCACCTACGAGACCAAAGAGACGAAGAAGGAGGACTTGGTCTTCATCTTCTGGTGAGGATTGTTGTTGCTGAAATGTTTTCAGAGAATCGTGGCGGTGGATTTAAGCCTTTCCTCCTCTTCCTCAGGGCACCGGACAGCGCTCCGCTGAAGAGCAAGATGATCTACGCCAGCTCTAAAGACGCCATCAAGAGGAAATTTGAAGGTGAGCAGCCGCGCGCGGCGGGAACTTTATCCGGTTTTTCTTCTGTCGGACGGTTTCCAGGATTTTCTGTATTTTTCTCCTTTAAACATGTTTGGTTGGTTTGTGATTCTGAATTCGAGTCGATTCCTGCGTTTATCCAACAGTCGCTCCACTTCAGTCCATCTAGGTAACGGCATCAAGCTAGCTGAAGTTTTAAAAACCATCAAAATGTTTCTGTCTGAAGTTTAAAGTTCTTGTTTTTAGATGCCAGAGACAGCGGGGTTTTCTACAGATGTGGGCAAAATTATTTGTAGTTGTGATGATGATGATGATGATGATGATGATGATGATGATGATGATGATTCAATCTAGAGGTGCAGGAAAAAAATCGACACTATAAAGAATTGCAATTTTTAGTTCTGGGAATTATGAATAGATTCAAAATGCTCAAAAATAAATGTTTAAAATGCGTTAAGCTGTACATCTTTTCTATTTGCAAGTTTTTATCTTTAACGTATATATTTATTCTTTTATGTTTTTGTTTGATGTACTTGCTGTTACTTGATTACTATAAAGTGTTTTGTTAAGAAAAAGAGTATTTAAATAAGTTAACTTTTAGAAAAAAGTCAGGCTCTCTCTCTCTCTTAAATCCGGGTCCTCTCGGAGAACGACGTGCTGGTCACAGAAGTACCACAATGCGTGATGACGTCACAGAAATTACTCAGTTTAATAAAAGAAGAAAACAGCATGTGAAATAACAACAAAACTGCAGAAGAACAGAGACATACATCCATTACCTGAGACACAACAGATAGTAAAAA
>CAEFZY010018437.1:0-37934 GCA_903066815.1 Brachyrhaphis roseni | reverse complement strand
ATGCTAAGCATAACTCCTAAGCTTCCACTTCAGTCCCGTCACTCAAATAATGTTATCCAATGTATTTAACATTAACACAACCCGCTATAGTTTTCTGTTTGTAAAACTGACGGTAGGAGTTTTGGACGAGTAGCACGGACAGATAAACTTAGCTATCGATCCGTGCTACGGTAGGAAAATCTGACGAGGTAGCACAGATAGTCAGAACACCGGCGCTGTGCAGCCACAGGGATCACGTCAGGGTTGTCACCGTCCTACCTTTTGTCTCCCTCACACACGCAGACACACGCAAACACACACTCCTGCTGACTTTTTTCTTTTTCCGCTCAGCAGCATGTCGCAAACCAAGCGCTGATTACTGATTCGCTTGTATAGACGGAGGCATGCAATCAGCTGGTATGTAGAGGCTGCAGTTTCTAATGTTATCATCAGTACTGTTTTATTTATAAATAATCAGCAAATAAATGTGGTCAGCACATTAGCCCAAGAGAAAAGCACTGACAGTCTGCGTTTAACAAGAATCAAACCAATTTTTTTTTTTATTTTTCATTATTTTACCTCAGGTGTCTGTGAGTTTAGGTGCAGAATTATTTCAATTCAGAAATACTTTATTGACCCCAAATGGAATTGAAATGTTGTAGCTCATATCACACGTTTCTTCAGGGTTTTGGTAGATGGTGATGGCTGTGGATATCTTATCAATTAGAGGAACGACTCACTCGTGATTTTTGCAATTCTGTCAAATTAAAAACATTTTTGCGTCAGTATTTTACACCACTTGAAAGAGACCAAAAAAAAAAACCGCAATTCCAAGCAAATTATTAAATGAACTCTATTCTCTGCAAGGTAACGGAGACTGTGTACACTGAAAACTGAAATACTTTCACTTTCAACACAGCTTTCCTAAAGGGAAGCATGGCCATGGCAGTATCATGCTGTCAGGTGTAAGTGTGCTTCATACCTCCCTCTTCGTCCTTTGCTGTATTTGCGAGACTGTTTCATCATCACTTACTGCTGCTAGTATTTACTAAAAATATTTTTATTTTTCTTATTTATTTATCTATAGAAATAATTCAGTGGATATAAAAGCATTTTTAGAGAAGACAAATAAAAAAATCATTAGATTAAAGTCTGCAGTAATGTGGAAAATGCTTAAAAAAAAACTGAAGCTGTCAATTAATTATAATTTGTTGTGTTAGAAAAAAACAAACAAACAAAAAAAAAGAGGCACTAAACTGACTGTAGACTATGGGCCAAAAGAAAAATGCTGCTTCAATCTACCCAAGATTGAGTAGCTATATACATACATATATATATAATAAAGGTGGAGTAAACGAGAGTCAGTGAACCAAAATCAAATGAACTCCTTTCACTAGATGAATGGGACTGCAGTCACTACACAGCAAGTCAAATCAAGTCTAATTCCTATATTCCAAACTAACCGAATTTTTATGTAAAGTTTTATATTTTAAGAAATTTGAATACAAAATATTTACCTTTTGGTATTTTACTATACCAAAAGGTATACGTCGCCCAAACAACATAATACTGAACATGGCATCTCTTTTAACTAAAGCATTAGTGTTTTCTTGTTGTTGTTGTTTGTTTGTTTGTTTGTTTTAACGCCGTTGTAATGTTTGTTGTTTTGTTTTTTGTTTTTTTTCATGGTACCAGTGGTAGCTTTGAGATACTTTATAGGAGTCCGGAGGAAGTGAAAAATAAAACCGACGTTTACAGCACGAACCATGATTGTAACTTACCCTGAAACAGCGAAATAAATAAATAAATAAATAAATAAATAAATAAATGTTCCACAAACAGCTCAATGAAATACAGCACGCGCCGTAATCCGCATGAACAAAAATGGCTCCGGAAATATTAAATGTCCCGCAGCGAGGTGAGACCAACACACAAGCGCCAGCTGGCCGCTGTGTGTCGACAGACGGAAATAGGAGTTATAAAACCTCAGCATCATCCGCAGAGCTCGGAGATGCTGCTGCCTGGCTGAAACACGGACTCCCCTCAGCCCTCTCTGCCACTGTTTCCTCCTCGCGTCACTTCAGACGGGAATGAATGTACGGGGCCGCAACCAGAACGTAAACACCCCTTATGCCGCTATCCCGTATTTATGAAGCAAGGAGGAAAGGGGAGAAGCCCGTCTGTCTGCTCCAACTTAATCCTATTTGAGCCTTGTTAACAACTCTTACCTTGTCCCTGCTCCTTTGTCCGGTTGCGGTCGGGGTTTCTCCGGGTATCGGTGTGTATTCTCAGTATATTCGGGTATCTGGGACTCGGGTGTGAGCTGGTGCTGATGGTGAGCCGCAGCTTCAGTCCCTCCGCTCGGCTTGTGGTGCTGAAGTGGACAGCGCTTCGAGCAGCTCCGGGAACAAAAACCCTTATGTGGGCTTCTCCGCCCTCGCCGCAGTGCACAGCGCCCTCTGTCAGAGCGGAGGAGCGCCTACAGCACAGAGGTGACATTGAGCACAACGAGGAAATTATTCCTATTTTAATGACACAGGAACTTGATTTTTAGATTTTTTGTTTGTTTTGGTTATGGTTAATAAGTAAATTCTTAATCAAAACTACAAAAACAAAAACAGCATTTTCCATTGGGACCTAAATTATGATGACAATCAGTCAACATCTATTTATTTCTTGGAGACTAAAACCAGCCAACACTGTCTTTATACCAGTGGTTCCCAAAGTCTGTCCTCAAGAGTTAATGTACAGTATGCTACATCCTGCATGTTTTAGTTCTCTCCCTGGTGGTAGCAACAACCTTTTCAGCGTGTCAATGTTCTTCTTAGTCCTTCTAATGAGCCATCATTGGATCCAGCTGTGATAAACCAAGAAGAAAATTAAAACATGCAGGATGCCGGCCCTCGAGGGCCGACTTTGGGCACCACTGCTCTCTTCAGCTTTAACTCTTTTTTATTTAATAATGACATAAATGTAAAATTCAATGTGTGCTGTACTGTACATGGTACTGTTTTTCCATGTATAGACAGTGAGTTCAACAAAACTGATAACTGAGATGTTAAAAGGTTGAGATAATTTTTTTTTAGAGAAACTCCAATCTAAACACTGAAGTTTAAGGTTGCATGTGACAAAATATAAAAAGTTCAGGACGTATGAATGCTTTTATAAGGAGCTGTAACTTGAAGAACACAAAATCATGTAAGCAGAATACAAGGCACTGACTTTATTTATGAGCAAAGGGGAGAAATTATCTTTTATATATGTAAGTCAGCCTGAGAATAACTGTAGAAGGCCACTGGTTTAAAACACAATTATAAGACACACAATAGACATGTAAAATTAAGTCATCATTGCTACAGTTGACAGCTCTACATGTGTCACATAAATTAATGTACAGTATGCTACATGTACTTATGCAATATGTAATATCTGTATATGGTAAAACTTTAAGCGTACATCACATTTAGTATTAGTTCTGGGTGAGTTGGAAGTTTAATTGAAAATATCATTTACTTTTATTCACTACAAACAGTCTTAGAAGTGAGCATCGAATCCAAATCCAGCCTTCCAGTTGAGTTGGTGCTCTACGGAAAGCTGGTTTTGTCATTAATCGTGTTACCTGCTGTTCAATAAACGCTGTCAAAGGCGCCACCTGGAGTTTATTAAGCAACATTACACAAATATATATAATCAGAGGGAAAATATAAAGAAAAAATGAGGGCCTATTAAGGGCAAAAAGGGGCTAAATCATTTGTCTAAATAGTTATGTAGGTAGTCAATATAATACTGCAATAAATATATTAAAGGTCTCAAAATGTATGTGTATGAATAAATATGTCAATAATTTATAAAATACAAAAATGATTAAATCTGCATATCACTGATTAAAACTCAAATTTACAATGTGTCCAAATCATATCTAATTACTTCAGGTATTTGTTTCATGTCAACCATTTATGAAATATTTTTTCCTCACTATGTGTCATGAAATATAATGCACTACAAAACAGGATTATGAAATAATTTGAAAAAATAACCAATTGTTAACGTTTAATGTCTAAAGAACACATTTTTAACCGATTTTAACATATAATTATTCATGTATTTTACAAAAATAATTAAGTAATTCCACCTGTTTAAAGTATGTATAAGCTTTTTTATTTTAAGTTATTACATATACTGTAGTACACCCTTTCAATGACTCCTATTGAATTGTGGACTCTCTGACCCTTTGCACAAAAGACTTGAGTCCTAGCTAGCTAGCTAGATAGTTAGCTATTTTGCTAATTAGCTAGCTAGATAGTAAGCTATCTACCTAGTTAGCTAGACAGATAGGTAGATATGTGTTTTCCTAAGCAGTTTAAAAAGTGGTAATATACTTTTTGAATTCCAGGTGGCTTTAATTAAAGCTTGTATACATAAATTTTGTAGTAGCGTAAAACAAGCATGATAAAGGTGGGTCTTAACTGCACTTTTTAAACACCAGGTGCCACCAGAAAGCACGCAAATGAATTTTGAAGCAGCTTCCCATATTTACGTTCCTTCTCTAAACAAGATTTTCTTTTGAGGGTATTCTTCATTGGTCCGTAAGCTGTGCACACTACTGCCGCATGATGGGCTGTAAGGAGTGGTCCATAGCAGGAGCAGGCTCCCCCTGGGTCACTGCGAGTGCAGCCTGTTCCGGTAGGAGGTTTGGGTCAGTCAGGATGGCTGTGGTTGTACTCAAGAGACGGAGTGAACTCAGAACCACTGGGAGAACAAGCAAGAACAGGAGAAACAAGATTTAAAACGCCGACATACAGCTTGGCTGACCACATAGAGGGAGATACTAACAAACGGAGTGTAACTGTAGAAGCCTCTGATGGGATTTGTGCTGGACTCACTGGGTCTAAGAGCAGGCAAGGCACAGTGCTGGTCCAACCAGGAGAGAGTGGATCGACACAGGTCTTCCACGCTGGCAGTGGAAACCATCCCATTGTAGGACTCGAACAGAGGCTCAATGATGATACTGAACTGACACTGAGCTAAGGAAGGACACGGTTCAGCATCAGGATTCAATACTGTCAATAAATCTCACCATATTTATAAACCTGACCATATGTCAAACATTTCTCAGCGTCTAATGACTTACACGTCTGCCATGTTGCGCCTGAAGACAATCATTCCAACCAATTCACAACAATTTAACCCACAAGACAATAATTTGTAGAATAAAGCAAATCAAAAGCACAAGCAGTTATTAACATCTTAAATCACAGTGTATGGAATAAGATGTACAAAGGTACATCAGATTAACTCTAATAGTTTTACCAGTAAACATGATCACACTGTTATCATTTGTAAATAAATGTTCAAATCAAGAAGAATTAGTTGTTTTGTACTTTACAGAAGTAGATACAGAAGTAGTAAACCTGATAACGGTGCTATATGCTTTGTTATATTATTAATTTTCTATAATAGGGCAATTTTTTATGCTAGTCAGCGTATCATGCAACAAAGGCACAAAGGTAGCAGGACTGTTTTACAGCAGATCCATGGTAAGTTAAAATATGCAGTATGTGATTTAGCATAGCACTGCAGAACAATCGGGATTTGTTTCAGGGACTTATTTATTTTAACATTTTATTTCTGAATTTCTCTGAAGAAGCAGACAACAAAGAGGAAGTGTTTAAACTTCATCGGCTTGTTAGATTCAAAGCCAATCAACAACTAGCATCATGTCGGTTGAAAGACCACCATGTTTCTTTGCTGGTTTAGTTTCACAGATCTTAATGCTAAATGCCTGAGGGGGAAAAATAAATCAAAAAGTGACCTTGACCATTCTCCCAACTCCCACAGAGGCAAACTCAGATGTGAACCTTCTCGTTTTTGTTTTACAAGCTATAGATGTTTCATAAATCATCTTACTGCACAGGTGCCTCTGGCAGCAACGTTTGAAATTCATTATTTTTTAGCTTCAGTCTTTGATGTTATCTTTGTGGTATGTTTTATTAAATATATTGAGTTGAGAGAATCCCGAGTTCATTAATATTTCACACTTGGATTCAGTATGATTTTTTCAAAGAGTGGCACTGATTTTTACAGGAAAAATGGTGAATTAAATAAAAAGCAATCATTTTCAAACAACGCACAGGTGTTTGATGTCTGTTTGTTGACTCCCTGACTAAAGAGTGAACTTCTGACCTCAAACTGCAACGTTTAAATTTTAATCAGAACAAATGAAAGGTGTGGAAGCTCAACTGATATTTCGCAGACAATTTTCTTCTCTACATTGGAAAGCATCTGCTATAACTGGCATAAAGTCCGTTTATACGTATTTGGAGAAAAAGGCTTGCAACCACATCATCATTTGATATTCCTAAAGTGTCTGCAGCCTGATGTCGGTACTGTCGCTTTGCTCTCAGCGGCTGGCCAAGATTGATAACTTTCTTTATTTTAAAAGCTCTAAATAAAAATAAAAGTGCCTTTCTTTAACTTTAAAATCAAGCAATTGTAAAATATTTGACTCTTACAGGCCACGTAAAAATAACTTTAATAACAGTTATGTGCGTACATGTTATTTTATAAGTCAAATCAAGTCAGTTTTTATTTATTTACTGCCAAGTTATTTAAAAATTGATCAACTATTTAGAAGTACTTGTCAAATGAAGAAAAAACACTAATTTTATACATTCTGACACAACTGACACTTTGAGGACATTTCGGTTCTTGACGTGGCCAACACCACCGATCTATGGCTTAAAATCTCAATAAAACAGGTGTGTGGTGACAAAATATAAATCCACTTTCGTGAGGCGCTGCATCGCTTCGCATTTAGTTCCCGATTTTAAAAAACTCAATTCATCCATAAGGATACAATCCAGAACTTCCAGTTCTGCAGAGTCTGGGCCCGGACGTACTCTCTGAACTTTTCTCTCATGTAGTCAAAGCGCTGGCGTGTGATGGGGACACCTGTGGCTGGGAGCTGCTGCTGGCAAGCACTGAGCAAAACACACACACCCACAAACACACAGTGAGTCAACAGAGCAGAGTAACCCATCTTCATGATAGCAGGGTAAGAAGAATGAGGGACATCGAGGGGATAATCCACAGTCTTGAATAAGCATGTCTAATCCTTGCTGATTAGGAAATGAGGAAACACACAATCAGAGGCTGATGCTGAGTAAATGTCTCACTTGATGGCAGAGTTCAGGTGCTGGATCTCCTCTCGGAGTCTCTGAACCTCCTCGTGCAGCTGAGCCCTCTCCTGCTGCATCTTACTGATGTACTCGGCGGTCTTCTGCAGCGTCGTGGCTTTGCTGATCTGTGCCGGCACGCAGACAGATTACAACCCGCGACGCAACGCCGCGTAATTATTCACAATGTCATTAGCGCTTCTGTTACACTGGGAGATGCACTTCATCAGGTCGCTCCGGCGCTCTTCGCCGTTCGACGGCTTCATTGGTAAATGCAGCTGCATCATTTATTCAGCGTACCTTTATGCTCGGCTGGGAGCTGAGCGTCGTCACCAGGTTATGTAAAGTGTCGAATCCCAGTTTGATGTTGAAACGTCTCTTTTGCTCGGCAGAGATGTGAGTTATCCTCCTGGTCTCTGTTTGCTGCAGACAGCACAGAAATGTAGATCAAATTTCAAATCTCATGTTCCCAAAACCTTCCTACATGTGCAGCAAAGAAAAAAGATTAGAGCACTACAATAAATATCAAGTTCTTCATTAAGAAATGTTCACATATAGAAAGAAACACTTTATTTAACATGTAGACATTACAAAATGCCCCACCTTATTAGACTCCAGCTTTCCTTGTCCTGAGAAGCCGGACTGTGGGGAGCCGGGATTGGAGGCTTTGTCTAAAGGGTTTGGTGGAGAGATTTGACCTGGATGAACACTGAACTGAACTAAAATAAATAATAACATTGACCTTTAAATTGAGCTTCAACACATAAATAATATTCTGAATTCGACCTGAGGATATTATTAGTTATCCTCAGGGCGGTAACTAATAATATAATATAATTTGCATTTGAGATAAAAAACATTCTTTATCTGTAGATATGTGTTTTTACCCAGGATTCCTCAAATAGCATAGTTTTAGCTTCACCTGGTTCAGTTTCTTAAAAAAAAACAAAAAAAACTCCTATTAGACACCTTTTTCTGTCCAATAATTGAATAAATAAAAAAATAATCAACAGATTAGCCCTGCACTGTATTGATGCTAAGTTGAGCAGAAAAGCCTGAGCTTTTCACATGTTAACGTTAGAAGGATGTTTTCTTTCACTGCACATCCATCCTTTGATAGAAATGATCGAGCTTCCACCAAAGGAATGCTTTGTATATTGCATTTTTGGCAATAAAATCTTTATTTTCTTAATTAAAAATTATTTGCATCTTATATGTATTTTTAAAATCGTACACAATAGGCGTAAGTGGTTCAATGAAAGATCTGCAAAATGTGCCCATTTTTAATCTGATTATCCTGTTAATAATGACTAAAATAACTATATGCAGCCTTATTAGAATCAAACTAATATGATTTGTTGATATATTGCTAGCTTTTTCTCACATTTTCTTGAGTTAAATGTTAACATTTAATCATTTATTTGAAAATTCAGCTACAATGTCCTTGGAAAAGTGCGATATGTAAGGGCGTACCAGTCAGGCTGCTCCTGTCTGTGGCATAGAGAGGAACAGGTGACAGCTTCTCGGTCTTGGGAATGAGCAGGGCTGCGGTGCTGTTGGTGGACCCGTGGGTGAGAAGAGCGGACACCGCTGAGCCTCTGGCGCGCGGCCCGCTGTGGCCTAGCGGAGGTGTCATCACTGTAGGCCAACCTGCTCCGTGCTGCAGTGTCGAGGAAACGCCGCCAACTTGAGCGGCCCGGCTTGTCTGCTGAACAACACATGTTTTCTGATGAGAACGAGAGCACCAGAGCAAATGCACTTGATTATGTCTAAAATAGAAAGATTTTTTTTTTACATCACATTTCTATTGACGTAAAGTTCTGTAGTACTTTAAGAACCAAAGTACTACAGAACAAATCTGCTGACTAGAGTATTAAAGTGCCTTTTGAGACACTTTAATACTTCAGACAGCTAACAGTAATGACAGGAAGTGCTAACAAATATAGAAAACATAAGCACACAAAATGTGCTGATGAATTTTTGGCGACAAAACACTGTTTCAAGAAAATTATAATATATATTTTAAATTAAAAAAAAACCACTGCTACTAATATCAGGAAATCTAGAATCCGTAACTTATTTATTGAAAAGAGTAAAAATCACAGAAATTATTCAGTTAGCAGGTTAGTTAAGTTTCAAAAATGCAAACTGTTATATTTGATATTTCAAATCTTGCTGAACAAAATCTGTCTTTAATGCTAAACTACACTAAATTAAACCAAGCTAAAATAGATTAAGCTAATATAAGCTAGGCTAAAAAATTATAGTCGAAGCTAAAACAAGCCAAATTAATATAATAAAAAAAAACTAGAAGACAAATAAATATGAATTTAGATCATTAAGATGAACTAAGACAAAAAAAAACTAAGCAAAACAAAGCTAAAGTAGGCTAAACTAAACTTAGCTAAAATGAAATAGATTAAGATAAAATATGCTTAGCTAGAAAACCGTTAACTAAAACTAAGTTAGTTAGCTTACTTAGTAAGTTACTTACTAAAGTAAGTAAGTTACTTACTAAAGTAAGTAAGTTAACTTAGCTTACTAAAGCTAAGTAAGCTAAGTTACTTAGCTTAGTATTAGTTACTAACACTAATTTATGTTAGCAACATAAGCTAACACAAATTAACATGAGATTAACTAAAATGCACTTATTAAAACTAAACTAAGCATAACAAAAATACAATATAAACTAGGCTAAATTAAAACAGTTTAAACTAAGGTAAGGTAAAATAGACTAAGAAGCTTTTTTTCACAGGCAATATTAATATAACACCCCCAACAATTCCTTAAAGGTGAATTCAGTGACTGCTGAATATGCACGTGTGTGTGTGTGTGTGTGTGTGTGGGTGGGTGGGGGGGGGGTGCGTGTGTGTGTGTTTGTGCACACGTGAAGAAAGAACAGTCACTGGGGACTTGACATTGAGAGCATATGCTTCTTATCTTTCTACTTGATAAAGATGCCTTTGGCTTTGCTTTCAAAGTAAGAATGTAACCAAAAATAATAACAAATTAAAATTGGATAATCTAACATAAGCTCATTTAAACTAGTTTAACTTATTATGATAAACTAAATTATTAATAGGTAATCTAATAATAATGGTAATCTGATAATATGAGGGACTAACCTTCTGTTAAAAGCTCTAGTTGACATATTAGACTGCAGCAGTTATTTTACATGTGAAACAAAAAGCCTAATATTTTGCTGAGCACTGTCTCTTCCTTGCTACATCCTTTCTAACATTTAGCTGGATTTAAGAGAAATTACCTAATCCCAGAACTCCTTTGTGAAAGAAAAAACAAAGCAAAAAAACACCCTAAATTTTACATTTAGGAGTTAATGTCTGAACATGAGCTTACAAGCTGAAGGTCTTTACTAAACAAAGTAAGACATGTTTAGTTAAGCTAACACATGCTAAGGACCAGCCAGCTATAAGTTATAATCAGCATGGGTCCCTGTGTTTGAAATATGTGTTATAAACAATTCCTGTTACGTCTATTTATCTCTGTGCAAAATAAGAGATACAGAAACACTTATTTAAGGCTTACCACAGAGCTCTTAGATTTTGACCTTTGACCTTTAGTTGTCATCAGAGAGGTATTATTAAACCCAAGCATTGGTTTTCCTATAAAAACAGAGAAAATTATCCATTGTGCGCTTCACTATTAGCTGTTATCAGACATAAAGCAGTTGTTTGAATTAGCTCACTGTCATGTGTGCTGGAGGAAAGCAGCTTAGCCAGGCAGCTGGTGGGGATGGGGGCAGTGGATTGAGGGTTGGAGGGCAAATCGGGGGACCCAGCTGTTCGCAGTCCTCCTGTCTTTTGCTTGTGTTTCCCCCTTACCCCTGAAACAACCAAATGTTCCGGGACAGACAGGCAGTGGGTCGCTGTGACAGGAGCCAGTGCTGCTTGGACCGGGTCCGACGCAGAAGCCGGGTAACTGAGAGAGTGGCAGTGGGTCTGGGAGTACGGGTCCATTGCCGGACCGTAGGTATGAGCCTGGTACACGGAGCCCTGAGCTCCCGTGGTGGAGGCCGTGTGAGTGATAACGGTAGAGGTCGCGCTCGTCGTTGTGTAGAACCCGAACTTGTGACACGGCAGCGGGTGCAGGAAAGGAACGCTTGCAGAGACTGGTTGCTCTGCGCTACTGGTGTATGCTGTAGACGCAGATGCATCATGGTACGACTGATGTCCATATGACATGGCTCCGGATGCCATGCTGGATGTGTGGTACTCGCCATAGTCCTGGCTCGCCCTGGTCTGCTCTGAGCGAGGGCTGGATGTAGAGGGCTGGGGTAGACTGTCAGAAGACAGACTAGGCTGCAGGGGGTTAAGAAAAGTTTCAAAGTTAATGTTTGTTTTTAATAAAACTCTCCAGAAAGTGATGTAACCAGCAGAACCACCTGAGCCAGCTGGGTGTCGATAAGACGCTGAGGGGCTGTCACAACAGGAGATTGAACAGGAGCATAAGCTGTGCTGGGTGGACCATCAAAGTAGCTACAGTCAGCATACCCACTCTGGTCAGTGGGCTGACCTCGGTAGTTCAGAAAGATATCTGGGAACACATTAACAGTGTTTATTAGACAGACATACTCTCCATATTTCAAATTACTTTTATCTGCAAAACATTGAGGTAGGAATGTGATGTTTTATAATGTAATGTTTCCCTTTTGTGCTGAAACAATAAAAATTGTGTTTAAAAAAACCTATTTTTTCCAATTTGCCAGAACGCTCAGAAAGTGGAACAGTGCCCCCTGGAGGACAAACTGAGTATGACAGCATTACTGAAAAATAGTGGTCTACTGCTTTCTCCAGTCATTGGTTGCTGACACATACACAAAAAGCTCTGAATATGAAATATCTACACTCCATGTTCATGTTTATTTTTTGTGATGAACAAAATGAGACCATGATAATGTATTCTGTATGACTCATAAGAAAGAAAGAGACAAGCAAATCTTTTGGAACGAAAAACAGAAAAAACCTCTAACGGCCTGGCTTCATAAGAATGAGAAACCTGAAACAATACTTTGTCCAAGTGTTTTTGATTAAATTTACCATTCAGTCTTCTTTGGTAGGAGGTTAGCAGAATGTTTGCCTTCAAAATATTTTGACAAAAATATATTTTGTCAAAATTTGACCACAACTCTGAGGACATTAAACATTCTTCTGGATTTTTAGTGAAGAATCTTGATTATTATTATTATTATTTTTTAATTCAAATTAAATTAATTTTAAAAACCAACATGTATTTAATACGGATCAGTTTATTTAATAAATCCATCTTGACAACATGTCCTGCTAATCTGAAGAGAAGCAACTGAAGACCATAATGGCGCCGCCACCATATTTCAGTCTTGTTTCCTTGGTAATGCGCTGTGCTTTTTGGAGTGTCGCTCTGTTCTCCCACAAGATTTTAGGAAATTTTAGACATACTAGAAACAAAATATTTGTTTTTCAACTCTACTTCATCCAGACATCTCATGGTATATTTGAGACCTTTGGTAAAGCACATTGTAGCATCCTTTGAATCTGGTAAGTGATTTATAAACGTCTCAAAGAATTTGAGATCTGCCATTCTTACTTTACAGTTGCGTCCAAATTGTTTTAGTACTTAACGGACATTAAATGTTTTTTTTTGTTCATTAAAAAACACAATAACTTTTTTTTTTTTCACGCTTTGGTACAAAAGAGATCCGTCAGTCATTCTGGATCCGCAACATGTAAAGCGGCTTCATTTGTTTGCCGTCTTGATTGCTGTCTATTTTTAGGCTATTGTCAGAAATAGTAACCAGATATGGGTCACTCTGACTTTGAAAGTATTTACGCAGGTTTAATAAATGGCTGATCAAATCTGGTCCTGAGTAAAATTCACAGGATGCTTGTGGTCTAACTTACTACAAAACTATGATGGTAGCAGAATGTGTGTTGAAATAAGGAACAACACTTTATGCTGAAACATTTTCGATTTTAAAAATGGTTTTATTTTGTCAGAGAAATGTCTTTAAAAATGTAAAAAATAAAAATAAAAAATGCTCTGTGGCCACCGTCCAGATTTGTACCGTTCTTGAACTGCAGTGAGAGGCCACACAAAATCCCCCCAGGTGCTGAAAATGGCTTGTGGACCTGCACTTTGGATACCTACGGTCTGGATTTCTCAAACTGATAAGACCTTTACCTAACCAGCTTCAAGAAAAACAACAATAGGTAATAATTAAACACTAAGACATCGCATGTTGCAGCTGCCCGGAGGTTTGCTGCTCCTCCTGACAAAGAAATGAATCGCCACATAAACAGATTAATAAGAAGAGAGTACCTGGGATGTCCATGAAATCATCCATGCTGGGCTGCAGCGGCGTCAGGCCTGGCTGGATCATGTCAGCATTGCTTGTGTAAGCTAAAGGGAGAAGGCATTCAAAATTAAATAATTCATTAAAAGGCATATTCCTTATTTTCACACGATGGTATCAATTGTTAAACTCATCACCGAGACAAATAACTTTAAACAGAAATGATTAAATCAGTCTGCAAGTTAATTTAATCTATTAGTAAATAAATAACAACATATTGATCATAACTACAGCACATGTTATCCCTTTAACCAACCCCAGACTGAATTCAAATACACCAAAATGTTAACTTTCATGGTTTTGTAAAATAAATTCTCACACAGAGAACAGAACCTGCCTTATTTATCAACTTATCTAGTCCTTTTAAAGGAGCAGTATTAAGGATTATGGACTTAGACTTCTATCAGGATATCTTGTGGAACTATTGTGATAATGATAAATATCATGATAAATAACATATATATATTTATTTTTAGGAAACTCTATGACTGTAACTGCATGACACAGCATTCATAGCACCACAAACACAAATATTGTTCTTGAGAAACATTTGAAATGGGCTTCTTCAAACATGACTTAAAAGAAACTTGACTTCAGAATTTAACACCCTAAAATTGGGGCTCATTCTCTTAAAGAAACTCCTGCTCTTTCTGACACTCTGCCTTCAGCACGTCATCACATCAACATTCCTCAGACATCAGTGCACTGAGATATAGCTCCTACAATGAGCTCCAGAGATGTGTTTGCTAAGTGCTGCTGCTGCTAGTTTGAAGGAGCTGAGTGGGGGAGGTGAAGGGGAAGGGTGATCTATAATGCAGAAGCTCGGCTGGGAACCTGCAGCTCCAGGAAGGCAGCGCTTGGTTCCCCCCAAGCGTTTTACAAATGCGAATGGTTGCCATGGGAGATTAAAGGATTTCTCAAACACGCATGACAGATTCAAAGCAACACTCCATTGATGTGCAAAGATAACATGATGAAAAGCTCAGAAAAGTAGTTTTTGCATAATATTGCTCCTTTAAGTTCCCGACTCAGACGCTGCTACCCCAACAGAAGAATGTTGACGTTTTCACTGTTTCAACGTTGTCTGATTTATTGCCAAGAAGAATCATTAAAGCAAAAAAATAACCTTTTGTCTGTTTTGATGCTGCTTTGTCATGAAAAATAAAAGCAGGCAGGTGGAGAAGATTACCGCTGTCAGTAAGGTGGCGCTGGAGATGGTGCGTGTCTCCACAAACTTTGCCTGACCCTTTCTGTTGTCTTGACTTTTTTGTGAAGCATTTGAGAGGTAATAACTCCACTACCCTGCAGCCCCAGCCGCCACTCTTATCAAGGTACTTAAGACAACCTCGTGCCGGCTAACAGCACATCTCTGTAAAGCAGTCGACTGTATGGTTCTATCCAAAGAGACAGTAGCACATACTAATCTAATATTAGCTTGTTATGCTCAGTTTTACATTCTGAAAAAAAGGATTGTTATACTGCACAAAATGCACCTATAGTTGCAAATTAACAACTTCATGGAGTTCACCAAAGTCAGTTAGATTGTGTTACATGAACATTTCTGTTTTAGACTTGAAACATCATGCATAGGCCTGTCAAAATAATCAATAAATCAATTAATAGCATGATAAATTAAAACAAACTCAATAATTTCCATTGGCAGGATTTGTTGTTTATCTTTTATTTTTTTCTTTCTACCGAAATCTGGATGATAAAAGTCTTCAGTTGGTGCTGTCATCTCAACTGGCCCTTTTTTTTTTTGAGGGACAATTTTGTTTACAAATACTTCAAAATTTATTTTATTTGTAGTTTTGTTGATTTATTTTGGATATTTAAAATGTCTTCCAGTTCCAGTGTTGAATGTTCATTAGAATTTAAAGTTTATTAATCTTTAAGAATGTCTTCTTGCATTATGATTTTGCCATTATTACTTAAAAATGGTCTCAAAACAATATTATCGTTTATCGCAATAACTTCTGGAACAATTTAACATGCAGCAAAATCTGTTATCGCGACAGGCCTAATTGTGTATGACACACAATCACATAATACCACGAGGACCTCTAAAACTTCATCCCCAAACTCTTTGTTAAAAAGTCCTTCAGTTTTACACAAATCCCCAGCGAAACATTTCGAAACTCTCCAGATGTGGGCAACTAACTCACTGTTGTGTCTGTCGCTGGTCCAGGGACAGGGTTTCTGGGTCATGGTGAACAGAGTGTCGGAGATGTCGGACAGAAGGCAGTCCAGGTCAAACATGTGGGCCTCCACGGGGGCGACTTCAGGCTGCTGGTAGGAATGACTGGACCATCTGTCCAGCTTGGCCTGGCAGGTCTGCCCCTTCAGCACAGCAGCAGAAAGACGGAGAAACGTTATCAGAAGCCACGACAGAAACGAGTGGAGGCCAGAGTGACGTGATGATGGGATCTGACTCACATGCTGCCATGAAAATAGATCTAGGAGTATGCAATATGGATGTATGCAATATTGTGGTGCTATTGTGGTAGCACTGAAAACTGGTAGAAAACTATTTAATACTTCTTTTTTACGTAACTATGACTGTGACTGCATGGCACAGCATTCCTAATTCCACAAACACAAATATTGTCTTTGAAAAATATTCCTGGTTACAACAAGCTTCTACTCTGTGGGTAGAGTAGTCGTCTAATGATCGGAAGGTTGCGGGTTCGATTCCAGCTCCCTCCTGCAACATGTCGATGTGCCCCTGAGCAAGGCACCAAACCCCAAACTGCCTACCAATCTGCGTATCGGTGTATAAATGTGGGAGCATTTGTGAGTGCGAATGGGTGAATGTGACTCCAGTGGAAAGCGCTTTGAGTGGTCAAACAGATCGGAAAAGCCTGATATAAGTTCAGTCCATTTAAAAAGTGTGATTTACTTCACTAACTTGCACACAGTAACCGCATTCAGTCATATTTATTGATGCAGTGTCAGTTTTTTTAATATACCAACAATGACTGAATCATCATGACAGTAATAAATCAAAGTTCCTAACATGATAAGACATTTTATGCGATAAATTATAAACAATACGATAAATGCTCACCCCTAAACTATAAGAAATAATTATTAGCTGCAAAATTACCTTATCTCATAATAACAAAAAGCTGAAACTCAACATATTTGAATACATGAATTACAAAAAAGATTGACAATTTTTACAAACAAAACTACACTTGCCCACCTTTATAGCAACCAGTCGGTTAGAAACCCATTATATTAGAAAGCCTCTGTATTTTGGAAAGCAAGTAAAACTTACAGAAATTGCAGCTCATGACTCGGTCCGTTCCCTCTGCACACAGCGCTTTATTTCACCCTGACCGTCTTTGTCATCTTCACCCACCAACCCCAGATCCAGAGCCGGTCTTATAGGGAAGCCCAGATTGAGCCGGAAGCTCCTTTGATTACGTTTGAGACATCCCCTCTGGGAAGATTGGTGAGTTTTGCATGCATGTGTTTGTGTGCATGTGTGTGTTTGTGAAGCCAAATATGAAAAAAAAGAAACACATTGTCAAAAAACACAAGGCCCTCAACAGGTTATCATTATGTGGTTTCATTTTGACGTCTCAACATTTCAAAACCAGCGACAGCCTTTTGTCCCTGACCTAATTCTGGGAGCTGCACACACGTGCATGCAAACAGGAAGACCCGAGGCCCCGGTCAGTCAAACTGCGCCTGGTTAAATTTCCTACTTCTGATAGCATGTATTTACATGTTTTGGGTTCCCTGCATCTGAGTGGCACCTCACAATAAAGACGGCGTCCAAAAACAATGAAACGAATAAAAATTGAAATTTGCCACAATTATCTCCACAACAGACACACTTTAATTGTAAATTTCAACATTACGCAAGAATTCATCCTCCATCTCTATTTCACTCAGTTTAATAGGATTCATAGATTGAACTTATCAGTCAACATCATGTTGAAAGTTTTGCAAAAAAAGCCTCTGGTTTGATCTCAAGTCACTTCAAGGAATTTGAAATTTGATTTTTTTTTTTTAAAGAAACAAGAAGAAAAAGGAAACTAGGGTTGACATCATGACCATTCTGCTTTATTTTAAAACTTTTTATCTCAAATCACTTAAGTTTTATTTTGGATAATAGGTTCATCTTGAAAAATTATTAATTTTCACTTACAAAACCTCAAATCAATATGTGAATTTCATCTTTTCTTGCGTCCTTTTCTGAGCTGGTGGTCATCTTGAGCTCATCGGATAAGTGGAACACAATGGATGAATACATTTTATTTTATTTCTGTTGAACAAGATCAAGCTACAGCTTTCAGGGTCTTAAATTGTGAAAGATGGTTCGGAAAATTAAGCTTGAGCACTTTGGGAACACGCAACATAAGTGGAGCTACAATTGAACCAAAGTGTGCTGTACCTTATGACAGCGCACGTTATGACGTGCGCTTTTTTAACAACATTAAAAAAAAACATTTTAACGGATGGCGTAAGGCTTTCACTTGAATTTATTTAGACTCCAGTTTGATGTAATGTGCATACATGTATCCTTACAAAGTGCTTTTTTCCCATTGACCTTATTATTTCTTTTGGTTTTTAGAACCTTAATTTGAAATGCACTTAGAAATACAGACAACCAAAAAGAAGAATATTAAATCTTCTACATCTACATGGAACAATACACCGCCCTCTGAAAACTTCTGAATTGGTCAGAAGTTTGTGGCTGTTTTGCTGGGACAGCAATGTTGACATTTCACTATAACTATTCCGCTTCCATTATCCATTTTGTGCATCCACAGGCGACATGAATACGTAGCGTTTCTCCGTGGTGGTGAGAACATATGTGCATGTTTTTTGATTCTTTGCTAAATTACTACAAAGACCATCAAATTCCTAAAAAATTTTTAATGGAAATTGCATCGCTGGCTGTCTGCAGAAAGGCATGACACTCTGTCCATAACAAAAACAAAAATATAACTGGGGATGCAGGGAGGGTGTAATTCCATCTAAGCATGGATTACTCTTTAAAATGTAAAAAATGTGACATTTTACTGTCTCCATTTATCGTTCTACCTCCTGAGACTGGAGTAGATCGTGAGGATTCTTCGCACACCGACAGATTAAAGCAGAAAGCATCATGAACAATTGTTTTGACTCGAAAATCGATTTTGAGTCGAATGGTTGGTTTTTAAAATCGGATTCAAATCCTGAGATAATAAACGATTTCCACCCCTAGAATATAAACTATTAGCTTTTCTGTTTTTTTTTCTGCCTTTCTCTAAACATCATAAATATGTTCATAAAATGCAATTCTAGATTTGTTCACAATTCTCAAAACAAATGGGAGTGGTGATCTTTTTTTTTGCACTTGCCTTTGCTAAATAGTTAAAACAGCCAGATTACAAGATATTTGTTGGATTCTAAAACACAACTTCTACTCCATAAAACTGGAAATAAAGAAAAATCTTAGCTCAAAATCTTGGCCAAATAAAAACAGAGATCTAGTAAGATGAAAGACTGCAAAACTCTATTGTGATTAAACAAAAATAGCTGCTTGGTTTTGCTTGTGTGTTTTTCCAGCCTCTGGATGCAACTATTGGAAGGCCAGATAACACAGGGCAGCGATCTTTGACCAGCTGCTGATATGTTCCCTTTTAAGTGCCGTGCAGAGCATGATCGCATGGACGCTAGGAGACAGGCTCATTACCGGAGCGTTCTTAATTTTTAACTCAGGTAAACGAAGCCTCTCAGCGCCGGAGGGAAGCTCAGTTTATCCGCCGCCGCTTCATTCAGGGGACTGAGCCGTCATTCATGAGGTTCCCTCCTGCTTCTTCGCTGCCTCGCCGAATTACATCTGCACTTTGGGTTTCTGCATCTTATGGCGTCACGAACAAACTCACAGCACCTCTGCTGCTTAAGTCTGACAAAAGCCCTGCTGCAAGTAGGACACATTTAAAAAAAAAAGAAGAAAAAGACATCACATTTTGAAGCAATTTCACTTGAATGAAGATTAAAACCCCCCTAAAAAGGGACGAGAGGTGTTGAAAATTCCTGGTAATCACTGTGTCAATTACCTATAAATGTCAGGCTATGACGCACGGCTCAAGTGTTTTTGTTTGTTTTGTTTTGTTTTGCCCCTTTATTCTAGTTTCTATCCAGTTAACAGAGGGAGACTCGTTCCTCATGTTCTTATAATGCATTCAGGTGTGAATAATAACGAAGCAGGTCACCGGCCCACACAAAGCGGACCAGGTCAGGCAGCCGGCGTCAGCCTCGGATGGTCAAAAAAAAATAAATAAATCGATACCCCTCTACCTTGATGCACTTCCAAGACAAACAGAAAGATACGCAGGAGCAAGAACAGACAATGACTTGTCAGATCAGACCACATACCTCCTGCAGCATTGACAGGATGTCATCCTTCTTCTTCTGAAGCTGCAAAACAGAAACAGAGAAGCGTTACAGTCTGATTTACAATAAGTGAGACTGACAGTCAACACAAAGAATAAAAAAGTTGACCCCTTTCAGTTCTTTAATGGCAGTGAAAGCAGACAAAATGTCCTGCAGAGCAAATGATATGGAGGAAAATACTTAAATAGCCTGGTAGCTATTTCAAATTTTCCTTTATTTTTTTCATTCAGAATTGAGAAATCTGAAAATAAAAATTGAGAAATGCTAAAAAAACAAAAAATAAATACAGGATTCCAGGAAAACAACCTCATTCTAACTCTGGAGCACAGAGATAGAAGTGTCATGGTGTGGGGATGTTTTGCTGCAAAAGGACCTCATCCATTTTGCCGTCATATTCCAGAAAATATAAGGCCATCTGTGAAAACATCAAACTGGAGCTCGCAGTTTGACAATGACCCAAAACAAGGCAGTTAAAACCGGTAAGGTCCTAGTCAAAACACATTCAGATGCCGTGGAGTGAGTTGGATCAGGGTTTACATGCAAGAAACCCCCCAAAATGTCTCACAGCTGAAGGTGAGAAGTGGGACAAACTTTCATCAGACTGATGTCGGAGACTGGGAGAGGCTACAAGACGCATATCACTGAAGTTATGCCTGAGTTTAGTCGCAGTGTTTGTGTGTCCTAACTTTTACATCAGCAAGAAAACACATTTTTGTTGTTAATTTTGGTTTAATGAGTAAAAATTGTTTCTTTTTGTCATTTAAGTGGAATTTATTAACTTTGTTTTCCACAGCTAAATAAAAAAATAGACATTAATATATATACACTTTATAAAGCTGTAGTATGTAACTTTTATAAAACATGTTTTTAAAATATTTGTTAAAACTGTCACTATGTCCTGACAGTATGAGAAAAAAAAAATCCAGCTCCTCTGCCTTCTTTTGGTTGTCCTACAACTATCTGCAGAAATATACCACTCCCATTCAGAAACAACCAATTAGAACCAGGGGGAAGGTCTTAGTGCTGTCAATCACTCTTGTGTATGCGCTGCTTACACCCTCCCCCCTGCTATGTGCTGCGCAGCAGCGTCTTCCTGACAGCAGGTCTTTCCATAAATGCTCAGATTATCCACCGATGATGGCAGATAAACAGTTTAAAACTTACTGTTATTTATCCAACATTAGCGCATTTAGCAGCGCGGACACCAGGGTGACTGCCAGCACTAAGATACTCCTCCTGGCTCTGATTGGTTGTTTCTGACAAGGTGCATTTCTGCATATGGCAGTAGGACCACAGGGGGAAAGCAGCTTGATTTTCTTCAAAGATGATCTGTTTCATGTTACAACATAGTGACAGTTTTAGCAATTTAAAAAATAAATAAATAAAAGTTACATTAATAACAAACTGAAAATTTTATGAGGCACCCATTAAATCTATTACATACTGATAAATGAGTATAATTTAGGACAAACAAAGAAAAAAATCTCTACAACGCACAGATTTCTAAGCCAAACATATGGAAACAGGTGGAGCCAACTCACACTCACCCTTTTCTTGTAATAAATCCTCCACTTGTGGTACTCCTTCATCACCACTTCAATCCTCCTCTTCCAGTAGCTGCCCTCCAAAATGATTGCCTGTTGTTCCAACACCGGAGAAAGCCGCGGTTTAACAGAGAAGGAAAGCTAACCACGACTCAAGACGCATTTGAATCGCTCACCTCAGGCTTTCGGTGAGCTTCTGCCTCGGAGCCTTCCAGGGGCGTGACGAACCCACACACTGGGTTCTTCCTCTTCTCCACATCTGCGGGTCAAAGATACAGAGCAGGTTTATTGTTTTAGCTTGAGCTAACCAGCATGGTACTGTAAAAAAGACCTTTAGGTGCAATCTGGTAAGAACCAAAAACATTATGGGATTCGAACTTGGGACCTTTTTTCTGAAAGGCAACAGCGACACCAGCTGTGAAAAGACACCAGAACAATTTATTGAACATACATTAGACTCTACGTTCAGATGAGGCTCACTAGTCAGATTAAAAATACCTTTCGAAAATTGACAAATTAAACACACTTTTCATTAAAGCTACATTTTTCTGTTAAAAATGGTTCCCTTTATTGGGCTGATGTAATATTCTAATTTAAATGTCCTGTGTCACTGCAAAACAGAGAAAATTTTGTCTATTATTACACTTGAAATAAGACAAAACTAACTTATGAATAACTTTTCAGCAAGATTTAAGAGCTTGTTTTAAGTCGATAATTCCTTATTAGTGATTTAAAAAGTACTAGTCCGACTGTCAGATTATGTCACTTATAATATGGGAAAAAATTCTCGTTATAAGTTAAATAATCTGCCAGTGGAACTAGAACTTTTTCAATTACTATTAATGAGTTATTGACTTAAAACAAGCTCTGATATCTTACAGGAAAGTTACTTGTAAATAAGTTCTGTCTTAATTTTAAAGTGGACAAAGATATTAGCACTAGAAATCAGACCAAATAAGATTTTGGTTTTTTGCAGTTTTGTTACTGTAAGTGGAAAATTATCGTAATTAACAGAAATAAAGGCTTTCAAACATCCGTCTGTGTGTAATTAATCTATATAATGTGTTTCCCTTAGCAATAAAGTTCCTAAGTTAAATGGGATTTTCAAGAATAGTCCAATTTATTGAATGTGTCTGCATATAAATATCTGGTTTCAACGTATTCTGAGGTTATATTGTGTTTTCACTGAAACAATCACTTCCACTATTTTCGGAAACAACTTTCTATTAACTTGTAAAATGTGAATGATGTCTGTTAATTTAGCGTCAGACATGTTTGATCTCTCTTTGTGTTTTTGTTGGCCATCTGGAAGAAGCGTTGTATTTTTCATGAACAACATCCCCTGCCAACGGTTCCATCCATATTTCTCAAGCTAAAGCTGCTCAAGGATCACCCCACCATGTTCTCAGAATGTTTCCAGGGCCCGGTTTACTCCTTCGCTACATGTGCAGACCGAGGAACTATTTTTACTCCAAGAGGCAAGAGATTCCGGTCCGACCTGCAGGCGGAATCCTCTATAAGGCACACCTCAACTTTCAGCTAGGTGGAGAAGCTCTCCCACTAAACTCACAATCAGTCAATAATTTCAAGATTTGCTTGAAGGTTATAGATTGCCATCGTGTCAAAAAAATCCATAAATTTAATCTTTATATCCATCTTACTTTTCTTTTTTTTTTTTTATCTATTTCCACCAGTGTGAGAAAGATCTAAAAAGAGCTATCTGTTATTTTTTAACAAATTCGGCTAAGTGATAGAGCTGAGATATGTCAGTTCCTGTTGCTCTGTGACTTGTTTGCAGCATTCATGAAGTGACGTCCAGCAGAAATTTAAAGGCAACACCTTTTATGCAACACCTCACGCATTTTTCAGAACACAAAGGCAACATTCCACACACATTCCAAGGACATTCAGGGTTCTGAGTACTGGTCCGTCTGCAGGCCTGACCTGTCCCCACCGGTGAAAATAAGGATGTTTCAGAAACATTGTTAAGACTCAGCAAGGTCGCACGTGTTCCTGAAAAAGAAAATGTTTTTCAAGTATTATGAAAAGGAGAGACAGCATTTTAAAAGCTAGGTAAAAGTGTTTGTTTTTCTCAGTGGTATTTGTTGTATTCCTGGAATCCAGTATAGAGCACTGAAACAGTTTTCATACCAACAACTCAAAATCTTTCACCGTTTGTCTTTGTCAAAATTTGGTGAAATTTAAGAGGATTTTATGACAGACAGCGGCCTTGATGAGACGCTGCAGTGTGTTCTTAAACTATTGATACACCGATTCACTTGCGATACCGATACCAATATCTGAGATTTAGTATCGGCTGACACCAATCTGATCCAGTTGAAGTCAATTCAGTTGAAGTTCTGAATTGACTTCAACTTTTTTTTAAAACACAGACATAAAAGAACAGAATAAAAAAAATATTTGATAAACCTGCCCCAGTACAGCACATTTAAATACACCAATAGCTGGTCAAACATGTAAAAACAAATTGAATTTGTTCAGTCAGTACAAATAGTAGCATAACAGCCAATGTAAAATAAATAATGACGAAAGTGAAACTGACAAATACAATCGGTTAACTATCTTGGTCAAACATGTAAAAATAAACTGCTGCAAACCTTTCAAATGGTCCAGAAAGTTCAATTAAGAATTCTAAATATTATGTAAAATAAATAAAGCATGATGTCCCTCAGAGCACAAAGTATAGAATTAGACTGAATAGATCTATCTGATGAATTGGACACACTGTCACAATACTCGATCTGGAATTTTTTTTTTTTTAATATCGGGACCGATACAGATATTAATATTGGATCAGTGCATCTCCATCTCAAACAGACTGCTTGTGTTGGAAATGTGGCAAATTTCCAATGTGACTGAATAAAACGGGCCAAAATTCCTCCACGGTAAAACGAAAAAAGCCAAAACGCTACAAATAAAATTGAAAACGGGAAATCGCTTTGCACAGCTATGTGTAAGATGGTCGCTCCGCTTTTATTTTCCTAATCTCACACTTCATAATGAGCAGCAGGAAGAGAGGACATGCAGACTCACACTGAATGAACCATGCTCTCCATATTGCGTTGTTCAGACGGATCTTATCCCTCCAAAGCAAGCGCAGACCCTTGAACGACTTCCATTTGGGAGAGACTATTTTCCCGCTGTGGTGGAGCAAAAAACAAAAAAGAAAAAAGTGAAATATGAGTTACATCTTAAAGAAGAAGAATGCTGAAAAACAAATTGTTGCCTGACTATCTCGCCCCTGAGGGAAACCTGCCCTGAATTTGACTAATAGCACCCGATTGACTGCTTTCTCGGTACTCAGACAGGATGTTTGCCTTTCTTTTTTTTCTCCTCTAAGATCCCTCTGCCTGCAGAGAGCTGAGAGGAGGCCTGCTAATGTGAGGTGCTCCAGGTGTTGCTAGGAAGTCCAGCAAATCATTATCAACATGCTTTTAGTGGGTTAAAATGTCTGCAAGTTATTTTCTGAAAACGAATTGAATCTGCTTGGTATGCAGGAGAGTGGGTAGACGAAACATATTACACATTGCAGTTGATTTTCTGTAATATTTAAGCTTTTCGAGTAAATCTATATTTGGAGTTTAGCATTTTTTGCAAAAGATCAGCTGAATTTCTTATATTAGTGACTGTAATATGTAGCTGCATCATTAAACAAGCCTTAAATTAAAAGAAAAGAAAGGAAATAAAAGGCAGTGGGGCTTCTTTGCATGACCTTTTCCCCTTTCCCTCAGTTTCTCTGTAATCTTTCCATTCCTGCCAACTAGATTCAAAGTCCAGTTTACAGTCAAGACTTTTCAGGCTGTTGTGTAAGAGACACACAAGCCTCAGTTATCAGTTTTAAAGGGAAAATCTATTGGAAAACAGACTTTTTTGCAGACTTTCTTCACTGCAGAAAGTCTGCGGTGCGCCTCAAGCCTGAGGCGCTTTAATGCATTTCTAATAAAGCTTGGAGTAATATTTAGTCTCCGGAATACTTTCTTTACTTCATTGGAAGAGCTGAATTTAAAACTGAGAATGTGTGTTCAGGTCAGATTCAGCACTAAAGTGCACCCAAATCCCTTTTCTATGGTCAATCATCTGTGAGCTCAGGTTAGTTGTCGACCCGGTCCCATGACCAGGCTGCAGAACTCACCTGTAAGCCAGAGACATGCACTCGAACAGCCGGGTGAGAGTGGGGTCGATGCTCAGGCTCCCGGAGTGGTACCGGTAGGTCTGGCACCACGTTCTGTTCACCGTGTCGAAGTCGTACCGCTGCGAGCCGCCGCTCTTCCGGCGGCGAGCCGCCGAGTCGCTGTGCGGCGACGACACCATGAAGTGTCCGCTGTGGATCACCTGGGTGCGGGCGAAAGAGCCGGGCGCGGTGGGCTCGACTCCCGCCGGACGAGCAGGACCCCCCTCCGGTTCCGAGTCCGACTCAGAGGAGTCCTGCAGCTGGTTCCGTGCGGCCGAACACACGCTGCCGTTTCTCGCCATGGCAGGCAGCGGCTCTGCGGGTTTCCTCTCTCCCGCTACCAGCCCGCGCTGGATGACTCTACCTGACGAGGGTGGACTCCTTCCAGCAGCAGCAGCGACCGCACACCTCCGCGTTCTGGGTGGGAGCGCGGCAGTGTCAGAGCAGACTGTCGGCGTGTCAACTTCCTGATCCGTAAAGCCGAGAACAACTCGGAGGATCTTTAAGAAGGGTCCAAAATGCTGCGGCATTAATTATTAGTCATGATCAAAACAGTGTCTCAAATGCGGTCTATTTTTGGAGGAGGGGGGGGGAGGGGGATCTAATCGTCTATAGAAGTATCGTACTATTTGACAATACATATATCGTCTAGTAGTATATAGAAATTTCTGTCTTTCCGGAAGAAATTTCGGTAGGAATGGCCGATATGGACTTCGAATTTAATCACAGTATTTTGTGATATTTTGATAAAAGTAAAAGAAACTATTACTCATTTTTAGATACTTATATGGCTGTAAATGCATGGCACCATAAACACAAATATTGCTCTTAAAAAAATGTTTCTATTTGAAATCGTCTTCTTCAGAATGTCACTTTCTTAAATAAGTACAATTTATAATACCAAACTGCAAAAATTACCTGGATTTAATCAGATTTTCAAATTTACTGATGCTCTTTTGGAACAAACAGTGAAGAAAATAGTAAAAATAAAATTTTAGTTCAGTTTAACCAGAAAAAAATAAATATTCAGGCAAATTACAGAACATTAGTAGGTAGGCATACACATTTGCAAGTACAAATTGATGGAAGTCTAAATATTGATTCCAAAAGGATAATTTCAAAATAGTTTTAAGTTAATAAATAAATCCAACATTAAAAAACAAACATGCAATGTGAGATGCACTGGTTTAGTTCAGTGCTCCAAATTTAACATAACGGTTAAACCTTCACCTGCTTTTTTTTTATTATTTCACAAATTTTCTGATTCTCAACATATAAATGAATTATGAGCTACAGCTGAAAAGAAAAGAGAAGCTAGTCTCATAAATTTTAGGGACTACGTAGGAAGGGAAAACACTAAATGCTACAAAATAAAGTTGACGTAGAACTAATGGTTAAATCTTTTTTAGCATGTTCACTTAAATTGACGCCTTTTGTTTTCTAGCAACAGATTAAAGGCAAAAGGGACAAACTATTTATCAGAACAATTTTTTACCCTGAACCTTTTTTTCAGTGTTATTTATGTGGGATATAGTGACATCTAGCGGCAAAAATTCCAATAAACTCATCTTGTTAAACATTTATCACTAGATCTATTTTGACACACCGAGGCAAACAAGTGGAAGGAACAACCTGCAATATCTTTATATGTAAAATGTTCATAGAAAGAGAAAACTAAATTTATATTTGGGTATCAAATTGTTTATTGAACAGTATTTCCAACTTCACACTACAAAACATCCATTACCAGACCTTCTGAATCTGACAAACCACAACCACTCAGCAAGAACTCTGTTCCCTGGCCAACGAGGGGGGGAAGACATGAAGACATGATGATTGGAAACCGGAACACAAAAAAAGGTATTAAAGGAAAACTCTGATCAGGTCACATTAAACATCCACAGCCGAGTCAGGTTCTGCAAAAATCGAGAGCAATGATGGTTTCTGGCAACTGTCATGATGATGTCCAGACAATTTGAATGATCTGGTTTAAACTAAGCCATAATAACAAAGCAACCGTAACATAGCGGCTGCTGGCAGCATTCCCACACATCAACTCAGTCTCTTTGTGGTTTTAGATCCATCCATCACAGAGTGCTTTACTGTGTCATACCACCGTCCTTGTCAGATTGCACACTAAGAACTATGACAATCTCGTTTGACACTACTTGCAATTAACAAAGCTTTGCAGATCTTCTAGGAACTTAATGTACTCCTTATGCTCGATGGCCGTGCTCAGCTCCGTGACCTCATCAGCAAAGGTGTTGTCGATCCCACGGTCAGCCAAGAAGTCCATCATGTGGTCATACAGAGCCTGAAAACAGACGTAGCAGCTCGAAATGAATGTTTTTCAACATACTATGCTGCATAGAAGGTATGAGTTCACTGTTTCTGCTCATACCCAGTCTAGAGAGTCTGTGTTGAGTGTGTAACTGGTCTCCTTCCAGTCTGAATCTCCCTCCGGCTGGAAGCTGACCTCCCGGATGGCAAAGATATCGCTCTCCTCCTCACCTTCACCATGGCTCATCTACATACACACAAAAAAAATAATTCAGAAGCTGTAAATAAAAACTAACACTCAATATCTTGGCTTCCGGAAGATTAAGTGGGTTAAATTTAATTTAAAACTTTCATGACTTGTGAAGAATACCCAAGTTAAATAAAAAAAAACTTAAGTTAAATACAACTTTTTTAAAAAATCTTATCTTATTTTAATATTTTACATTTTTTACCTCATCTTCAGGAAAATGGCAGTCAAACACAAGGGAGTGTTTGGCCCCCTGTTTTGTAACTTCAATGACAAAGTTGGGTGTTGACACAATTTCTGGCTGTAAAATGAAAACAGAGTTGTCATGAGGCAAACATTCATATTCACAGTTAACTATAGCATTTTACATCTCAGGCGAATAAGGAAATCTAAAAACAGCCAGCGATTATTACATCAGGAAGACAAAAAATGATTTGGTTCACCTCCTCCTCAGGAGATTTCTGCTGCTGTCCCTGCTCCACCTCCTCCTCAAAATTGGGAGGAATACTGTTGTTGACGTTGAATGTGACAGTGATTCTAAAATTAGGGTGGGAAAAAATAAGGCACATGATTAACGTTAAAAGAACGACTTTTCCCAAACCTACTTTTTCCCCCCTTCCTTTAAACTACAGCTAATTGCTTGCAGTTCTTTCTGTTTCCAACACTGGAAGCACTGGTTCCAGTGGGCCACCAACAGCACCAATTGGGCTGAGTCAGAGGAAAGAACTACTTTCATCAAAAAGCGGAGGCAGACGTAAAGAAACCAACAACAAAAAAAATTTACATTGCTGTGGAAAGACATTTAATAGAAATATTGGCTTCCTTACTTTTCTCCAGAAAGTTGTTTTGTGAGTTTGGCCTCTGTGCCGTTCATCTCCAGCTCCCAGCCTCCTGACATCTTAGGGAGAGATTTGTTCTTCTGGACCTTCTTCTCTTCCTTGATTTCATCCGACAGGAACTCACCAAACGCTTTGTCACCTGTTTTAAATATGTAACGGATAAATTAAGATAGTCAGACTGATCAGCTACTATCAGACTGTTGTACTCCCAGCCTTAGGATTTGAAAACAGAACAGCAAAATTGTGCTCATTCTATATTTTTTGTGCAATTCTATGTATTAAAATTGAAATATGACATAAACATCAATGTCATTACATTATAGCTGTAGATATCTGTTAATTTAGGAACAGTGGACTGACCTTTTTCATTTTGAAATAGAACAGCTAGGTCATAAATGTTATGATAATCTCTCACTAGCCCATGTCTAGCTGCAACAGACTCAATTCGGGGGAAAAATAGTTTTCATTATTATAAGCCTACACTCATCACTAGACAGTAGAGATTCAACCAACAGGCTAGAGAATTAAGTCAACCTAATTTTTCTTGATCAGATCCTCAAATACTCTAAATTTTCTAATTTTAAATATTTTTATTTAGCTATATTAAGTGAACCAGAACTAATTTTCAGCCAGTAAATGCATCCATCCACCTGCTACCTATACCCATCATACTCTATTTTGAGTTGACAAAAAAAAAAAAAAACACTGAATGATTAACGCCAATTGCCTTACGATTCCTGCATTTTCTGTTGCACTTAAAATTCCTACAATTATCAAAATATGATTGCATTCATACTAATGTGCCCTTAGAAAATGAACCGAAACAAATCTGATCAATGCGTCTATCCAGGATGCTACAGATGCCCTACATCCATTTCAATGACGTCCTTGTAGTGACATTTAGCCCTCACCAAGCTCTTTACTGTTGGTACGTAATAAACCATATAAACTTAGTGCTGTACTTTTCATTTTTAAGCGTTAACAGTTCTAGTTAAATACAACACATTTAAATCTCAAGGTAAACGGCAGTTAATTAGCATAAGGGTGCTATTAGACTTTACATGAGACGAGAACACTACACAGGTTACGTTTCACGTGTTTTTAATTAGACTCCATTATTTAAAGTCTTTACTAAAGGACTAAATAGCCAATTGGTTGGCTAACTCTACTAAATGGGTAAAATGCATTAATGTTACCTTCTGTGTGCAGTCCTCCACATCCACACGATACTGACGGATTTAAAACCTTCGAGCTCAACAGCTTGGGCCTGTATCCCGACGAAGCTCCGTTGTTATTCAACATCCATAGTGAGCGGGTGAACGGCCGAATCGTAGCCGAGCCTGGAGAGCGCAACGCCGGGTAGCTAAGCGGCAGGGCTCGCGCTGCTGACGGATAGGCTGAAGAAAGGCGAACAGCCGCTCCCACCGCTCGGACAACCGATTTCAGCATGGCCGTGTGGATATAAGAAGCTTTTTAGAAACAGGGTAATTATGTTTAAGACCAAAGAGACCGCTGTGAGCCTCACGTCTCCTGCTGCCGCTACAAGAAACACGCAACACGTGTGGAAGGACACATTGACCTAGCTTAACTTTGACGTTTGCACCGGAAGTAATACTTTAACTATTAAAAAAAGAGATTTAAAAAATATTCAGATCATCCAAAATTAATCTGAATACATTAGCAATTTACAACTTATTAATAAGGAAGAAAAACCTAAACAAAAAAAATATATATTTATTTAAAAAGAATTTTAGTCAGCGCCCCATGTGGCTACAATAGATACTACATTAAGCGGTGCTTCTGCTCCGCCAGGATGGTTTCATAATTTTGCATCATGCATTCCTACGAGATGCATGATGCAATCCTTGGCATAAATTAATAATCGTGGAGCCCATTTTTGTCATTGTAATAAGAGTAAAAAGCAATTTATTACGGTTTTTATATTTTTTATATTTTTACATTTTCATTGTTGATGTTTTATGTTATGTAACATTTGTGTTTATGACTGCCAACAAAAGTGACCAGTTATTGAATATTAATACAAATATTTTTTTTGACTAGATCTAAAATAACTCATCTGTCTCAGAATTGTGAGACATTATTCTATAGCTATGAGATACCTAAGTCAAAATTATGAGTGTCTTCTAATGATGACAGTGAAAACAAAGGAAAAAAATATGACATTTTCTCATAAATATGAGACATTAAAAATATGCAATGTCTTTATAAAAATGATGAGATACTGTTATGACAATCGCTAAAATAAGGTAAGAAACTGCTTGGAAAATCTATGTCAATATGTACAGGGGATTTAATTTTACAGAGCTATAGTATCTCTTAAATAAAGCTAAATTAATAGTGTCTCGGTTAATTTTGTTTTGAGGACATAATTCAATACTTTCTCATAATAAACTTGTGTTTTGAACAAGTGGAAACAATTTTTTTTATTAGAAACAACTTTGGTTATGCAAGACTATAACAAATTCTTATCGTATACAATAGACAGTTTATGAATTCATTCAATACTTGCACTTGTTCTTACAAACTACATGCATGCACATGAAGTATTTGCTGACCTCAAAAGGTTCACCTCTAGTTACACACATCACAGTAAGAGTGATCCCTTAGAAATTCAGTCAAAATAAAAAAAAACCTGCAGTTTTAATTCTCTGCACGAACCTCAAAATACATTAGCTACAGCAGTTGCAATTTGATGCATTTTTTCAGGTTATATATACATATATATAAATATATATATTGTACAAACCTGAGTCCACAGTAAAAAATAAAATGTACATTTTTCAACAAAACGTATAGTTTAGATTTTGTTTTTTTTCTTACTATCATATCCATGCACTGCATACATTAGATGTCTAGCACCTACAATAACTCAGCATCTGTGTGTTGGGACAGCGTAACAATCTGTCCCAATACACACTGAGGAGTAGAGCTTGAAGAGAGAAGGCATGCCACATCCTCTCACATGCAATGTCACACGTTTTACATGCATGAGCCAACGTAGCAATGCCATCAGCATATGGAAATATTTAATTTAATTCAAATGTGAATTTTTGTTCTGTCAAACAGATGATGACACATTTTACTGTCTTTGCAGAAAACTCTCAAAGACTATCCTTATAAACCTAAAACTACCTGCTGAGAAAGTTGAGGACATCACTGGTCTTCAAGCTAACGTTTTGAAGGCAGTCATTGCTATAAACCAGTCACACTGAAAAGTGCAGCCGACGTCCAGAAGTTTGGCTCTTCTGATTCCTGCCAACTGTGCTCCAGTGAAGTTATCTGTGTTCCTGAAATGCATGCAGATCCTGAAAGAGCTGAAGCAGATTTCATTTTAAAAAAAAAACAACAAAAACCCCACAACAAACGTCGTCACGTGGCGCCGGAGCCTGCAGGAGGTCAACAGACGCTGATTTGTACAGCTGGGGTGAGACATTCTTATCCAATGTCAGCTAGGAGATAGTGGACCTCAAAAGGTTTACAAGTCCCTCATTTATTCAAGAATACAGTCCTGTTAGCTCCTGGTGAGGTGCAGCTTGCGGCCAAAGTACTCCGGCGCTGCATCCAGCAGCCAGTCTGCGTCGACCAAACACAGGTCTCTCATGTAGCAGCGGGACGTGTGCAGCAGCTCGTTGAAGACCACGTACGCCGGCTTGGCCTGGAACAGGACGGAGGACGGGTGGATGGCGACGGCCTGATGGGTCTCTAGAGCCAGGTAGCTTCCGTCAGGCTGCAGCTCGGCGGCGTTGATGAACATCCCGTGGGCGAGGCAGCGGCGGACGTTCCCCGTGTCGGCCCCACAAGACTCGAGCTTCAGGTTGAGCTGGGAAAGACAAGTGCTTTGTTAAGTCAGGAGATCAAATACCTGGTCTGACCAAGCAAAATGAAAAACTGTTAGATCACAAATTTCATCGCATTTTAGTCTAGGAAAACCTGACTTACCTTCAAAGAGAGAGAAAAAAAAATCACAATGCACCCCATTAAAACATACTTTTCTGACACATAAAGTCTTTTAGTCATGGTTTCTCAAAAAGGAATCACCATTACTATACTAATAGTAACATAGTAATGAAAGTGTATGTAAAAACAGTTTGTTTTCTTCTCAAAAATGCCTTGCTTATGAATGTTACAATTACTGTCACTGGAAAATGTAGTCAATGTAATCAATCTCAATATTTTGACATTTTATGAAAAAGTCTGAATTCTTCTTTTTTTCAGTTCCCTGAATCCTCTTCAGTAGATGCAAGACCACTAATATATTTCTCCTGAATTTCACAAGTACAGAAATTTTAGAAGCCCAATCTGAACATGGAATCTTATTTTAATAACAAAACAGGAATCGCACAGTTCACATAGAAATAATAAAATAAACTACTGAAATGTAACTCTTAGATGCGATTCTGATAAGCAGATTTGTACCTTCAGACAGATTTCTCTGAGCTGAGCCTGGACGTCTTTCACCAGGCCCATATTCCTGCTGTTGACAAAGTTTTCCCGACACCACTCCTACAACACAACACAACACAACACAATTCAAACTGGTTAGTTGTGGTCTTTCTGGACATTTTTGGGAGAATTTCTCCTCGTCACGCCCACCTTGTTACCGCCGACTTTCTTGAAAGCTCTGTAGATGTTGAGCAGAGTCATGTGATCTCCCTCGCTAGAAGTAAACTTCTTGCGTGCCGCGAGCACCTCGTCCCGCCGGGCCGGAGGGTTGTACAGGACGGTGTCCACCGACAGCAGAGACACGATGCTCAGGATCTCCTCGGAACAGGTGAAGTCCGGGGACAGCAGGATGGTCTGCGGCAGAGAGGAACCCGCATGTGGAAGCAGTGAGATATATTTGCTTTGAATTTTGTTCATGTGATGCCATTGGTTCAAAAAGAAAGCCTTCTTTGACTATAAATATGTTCTTACACAAACTCCAAAGTAGGACTTTTAGCTTCCTCTGGTTCAAATTCTGTGAAAAAAACCCTCCAGTTGAGCACCTTTTGCTATCTGAATATTAATTGGATAATGCAAAATTAAACAGATAATCCCCATTGTGTATTAATGGTAAGAACCAAGCATAAAGGCCTGAGGCCTCGTAGTATTTTCTTAGAAGCAGATGAATTCCTTGCTACAAGTGGAAAAAGTGTGAACTAAAGGAATGACACATTATTGCATTTTAAGCAACAAAATGTTTATTTCCTTAATTAAAAAGGAATTGAATTATTTATTTGCATCTTTTAATGTATTTCAAATATTGCATAAAAAAGGCTTAAGAGGTTAAATGAAAAATCTGCAGAATGTACCAATTTTTTTTTAATCCAATTAAATAATCAGAATAATTGAGATTTATCGATTAATTAAAATAATTGTTCATCGCAGCACTTCATAAAAGCACATTGCACCTTGGCATATCTGGGCTCCAGAGGGAAGCTGGCCATCCTTTTTCCCAGAGCAGTGAGGAGAACCTGGCCGTCCTTCCTCTCCACAGCTCCCAGCAGCTCCAGATGCTCCACAGCAGAGCGGACGGCCTCTGGGTGAAACAGGGACACAGCGATACGAACAGATCCACCGCATAAAAAATAACAACAGCAACAAAAAAACAAAGCTCTGAACAGGAATAACTAAGCAACCGCTTCTTACCTGGAGAAGGTTTGGACATAAAATCAAAGTTCATCACATCAGGAATGCCCAGCGCCATAAGCTGCAGCATCACACCAGCTAAATTGCACCTGGAGGACATAAACACACACAGGAGAGAAAAGCTGCAGTAGAAAAGCCTCTTCCATCAGTCTGACCTGAATAATTCAGAAATTCCAGCAGAGGAGGCTCTGAGTCCTACCTCTGGATCTCAGGCACAGTCATGGGGGTGAGGTTGTTGAATTCCTGTTCGGTGTAAAGCCGGTAGCAGAAGCCGGCGTCCTCCCTGCCAGCCCGGCCGGCTCGCTGCCATGCTTGAGCCTTGGAAACTCGCTGGACTGCCAGCACCTCCAGACCGCTGTCTGACAGGCAAAACACATCGGAAGCAAGGAGGTTATGTGACATTATGTGTATTCTAAATACTGTGAAAATACACAAATTAGTGATGGGCAATAAATCAATTTTATCCAGTCTTTGAATTGTTTTTAAAGATTTAACTTTAGGAAAATCAGATTTTTTTTTTCTCCCACCAATGTTTCCATTGTTTTTGATGTCAGGGCCACCATCGTGTTTGACAAGCAGCACGTTTTTACATGATTCCAAAGTCTATTTTAAGTGCTGGAGGTTTTAGATGTGCTGGATTTGACTGAACTGAGGAGGTGATTCAGTTGAGACTGAGGTGTGTTGAACCAGGGATATATCTAAAATGTTACAGGACTTGGAGGCCCCTTCTCTAGATGTTCAAAAGTGATGGACCTAATTCAGGGGGTTGAAAATACATGCAAGCCCCACTTGTTCAAGAAAAAATATATAATCTTTTAAAAAAAATGCAATAGCATTTCTTGTTGTAAGGTGATAAAATATGGGGAAGTTAAAGAGGTTATGTATGAAAACATGCATGAGACTGAAGCCTCTCACCAGGATTGAACCGTTTGGCCTTCACCATCCCCGTGTCGATGACATATTTGATCCCAGAGATTGTGACTGACGTTTCTGCGATATTGGTGGCGAGAATAACCTTCCTGCAGCCCTGCAAAACAACAAAAAGCAGGAACTGTTCAATGCTTCAGACGTCACAGCCGGTTTTCTGCGTGTTTGCCATCTGCTTTACCTTGGGCGCTGGCTGGAAGACCCTGAGCTGCTGTGCTGGGGGCAGCGATGCGTACAGAGGGATGACCACCATGGGGCCGCAGCCATCAGGAAGATGCTTTGCGATGTCTCTGCACGTCCTGGCCAGAGCCTCGATCTCCTCCTGGCCTGTCATGAACACTAAGATATCGTGGGACTGCGGTGCTTCCTGCGAATAAGCAGCACGGAAAAGCTTGTCAAAATGAATCATCTAACAAAACAACTGGTTGATTTACTTTTTTCCTGTCAAAAGTCCTGATTTATCATTTTTAACCAGAATGTGAAGGACAACCTGATGGATTTGGAAGACAGAAACGAGTGCAGCCTGCAGGTAGTCAGACTGGGGCTGCTTGGTGTAGTAGATCTGAATGGGATGCTGCCTCCCCTCCAGGTACAGCACAGGCGACTTGTTGAAGTACTCCGAGAACAAATCCACGTCCATTGTGGCAGACATGACGATGATCTGCAGAAATGAGCTGCTTTTCAGATCCTTTTTGATTAAAAGGTACAAAAAAAAAGATGACGGAGGGCGTCTCACCTTCAAGGGAATCTTGTTCAGTTCCCTGCGTCTGCGCTGAGCGCTCTTCACCACGCCGAACAGCACGTCGGTGTGCACGGTGCGCTCGTGGGCTTCGTCCAGGACCACCACGGTGTAGCGCAGCAGCATGGGGTCTCCGATGGCCTCGCGCAGGAGCATCCCGTCCGTCATGAACTTCAGCTTCGTCTCGGGCGAGGTGACATCCTCGAAACGCACCGTGTAGCCAACCTTAAAGTAGTACACATGCAACCGTGAGACTTCAAGACAACAGTAGTGTGTTTAAATATTACAAATCAAATCTGTTTTTATCTGTAAACTGCCAAATTGCATCATTATGAATAGATGTTCAATATTATTCCATTTTAAAAAGTACTTAATGAATGCAGAGATGGATAGTTATTGAGATTTTAGCAGTTTGTTGATGGGTTTTATCAATACATTCAGGCACAACCAGACCTTTGAGAGAACATTCATGATTTTGATACGACCCGAAATGAAAATGAGTTTGATACCAGGGTTTTGCCCAGTGTATTATAAGCCTGGCGGGCCACCAGGCTTTACTTGTGCCCCCACCAGGCTTAGCATTTCTTGTTTATTCAAGTCTTTTTAAAATGTTAGCATTTTTTAAGACTTTCTAGTTGGTGTTCAGGTATTAATTTTCCAATCTTTCAACTACACATAATTATTGAGTGATATTTTCTAATTTCCTGTTAACTTCAAACATTTTTTAACTCAAAAACACAACGGTGGATGAACGACTGCTGAGCGCACAATCACCGGGCTTAGCAAGTTTTCTGGGGGAAACCTTGGACACCACTATGTTAAACACTGGCGATGGCGTGTTCGAGGAAATGTGCAGCATCAGTTTTCTGCCGCTTAACAGCACATCCAGGGAGTTGTGATTGCAACTATTAATAGAAATTCACTTGGTATCCAACCTACTCCTCTCAAGACAACATTCACAAAATGATTTTTTTCTTGTAATTTTCTCCAGTAACTTATATATATATATATATATATATATATTTAAAAAAAAGACCAATCATCTTAACATTTTCTGACAAGTCACTGCAACTCAGCTGAATTTTGACCAAACTTTTTAGCCTCCCGACTACGATTTGCTTATACTGTGTATACACTTGATGTTAACTAGAATGACCAATGCTGAATTCTTCTTTTGCACTTTGGCAACTTCTCAGGACAAGATTTCATTTGTATTAAGGTTGCAATTGCAAGAACGTACTTGAAAATATTTTTTTTGCACTTTAACTGTTACTATGTTAAAATACTGTCTGTTTTGTGTGCAGCAATTTAAAGTTTTTTTTTTTTTTAAAAAGATGGTAAAAATAAAGTTTAACAGAATTGCAACTTTATAAGAAAGGTGGGGTAAAATCAGTCATTTTTGGCTGCAACAATTACAAAAAAATCATCGCAACATCTTAGAGCAGGGGTGTCAAACTTCAGTCCTCGAGGGTCACTCTCCTGCAGTTTTTAGATGTGCCACAGATACAAAACGCTGGAATAAAATGTCTTCATTACTTCCTCCTTGTGTAGATAAGATCTCCAGAGCCTTGCTAATGACCTAATTATTCTATTCAGGTGTGGTGCAGCAGAGGCACAT